>JAQFZF010001059.1:0-15048 GCA_034695365.1 Enchytraeus norvegicus | reverse complement strand
GACAATAGTCTGTGTGATAGAGGTCCACTGAACGCCATCTCTCAGCACGAAGCTCTCCATCTTCTTACTTAGCCCCTCTCTCTCTCTCTCTCTCGTTATTCAATTACTGATTGTTTTAAGACTTTTCTTTATAATAATAATTATCTATATCGTTATGCTCTCTTTTACTAAATAAAACTTCACTCCGACTCAAAAAAATAAAAATAAAAAATTTCATAAAATAAAGAATTTTTAATACTAAGAAAAAAAAAAGTCAAAATATATTTTGTCTAAAATATAGTGTTTCTTTACCCTTAATTAAGTATTTTCGCACAACATCATAATGTTTTGCAAAGTCAAACTACCTAATATATCTCAACATCAAGAGTACAATATCTCAACATTTTGTCTAACTAATAGCTACAATCATTTTCACAACACTATGCGGTTATACAGACACAAGGAGACTAATGTGGCTGAGCCGCGCAATGCATCGGTTAAAGCGTCTAGACCACATACCAACACACCCCGCACTGATGGTGTTTATTGGTGTCTCTCTCTCTCAGTGCACCGTCCAATGGCAGATCCATGGCATATAACTGTATGCCATATATATTTTCTTGGGAGACAATTTTTGTTTTCTGAGGGGTCTCTTTAAACAGTGACTGCATTAGTCAGCCATTACGAAACAAGTGCAGCTTTTCAGTTGGTCTATTCGGTTGGTCTAGTCCACCATGGCTTTGGTAGCAACATTGAGGTTAAACTCAGATTAATACGATTCCTTACAATTTTATTTGCAGACTAAGATAAACAGCACAAGTACTCAAGTAGGCATTGTGTTAAATATGTTTTACATACCGCCTTAATGCCGCACATGATACTTGTCTCTCCGATCTTCACAAACGCTGAGCCATCAGCGGTAGTTATTGAACCTGAAAACATCATGGTTACATCTAATCTATAGCCCGCAAGCATAAGAATAGACCAACAAGCAAAATTTAAAAATGCCTTCACTGAATTACAAAACTGGCATAATATATCTATCTATTAACAGCTTAACCGTTTTCCGGGCGAGAATTAGTTTTTGAAAAAAAATTTTTTTTCACCAAAATGTAATATACTACTCCACACAAGTTGCATAGTCATATTTTTTTATATAAAAATTGGATAAAAACTAGTAATAAGACCATGTTCCCAAATGGGAACATTGCCCACTACAGTGCAAATCTTGATTCAGGAAATCATTGCAAGTAATATACAGGATGCATAAAAAAAGTGGACCCCTAAATGTTTTTATAATTTTGTCGAGATCAATCAGTCTAAGTGCACCATTTTTACAGGAAATATAAGCAGGTCAGTTTCACATCGTTTCTAAAAATTGCATCATATTCGATCAACAGGTGGCAAAGTTATCGGCGTTTTTGTGACCGTACCCATCATATATAAATATGCACGGTGTCTTTTATAAGTGAGAAGATTTTTATATTTGTCACTAAATCGTAAATATTACACCGATCCCTGTAAAATTTTACAGAAATGGGGAACAAGCAATGCTACCACACTCTGTTAGATGTCATTCAGATATCTTTACAAACAAAAAAGTTATTCACATTTGAACACGACAGGTGTCCGAGAACAGTTTCCAGTATTGAATTATATGACGTCATCGGTTTTCGGTTAACTAAGTTGTAATTATTGAGCGGATTCCTATGAATTATCGAGCAATAGAGTACAACCAATTCTATCTCTAGTCCCCAAATTTCATTTGGATATCTTAAAAACAAAGAAGTTATTGACATTTCCGTATGACGTGGTAGACAAGCATTGAAAGAAGCATGCATTGTTGAACATAGAATGACGTTAAGAAACTGCAAAATTTGTCTGCCCCGCCATACTAAAATATCAATAACTTTTTTGTTTTTTAAGATATCCTAATGAAATTTTGTGACAAGAGATAAAATTGGATTTTCTCTATTTTCCCTATTGTTCTAAATTTCATAAGAATTAGCTCGATAATCACAATGAAATAATTAAAAGACACGGTGTTTATTTATATTTGATGGGTACGGTCACAAAAATGCCAATAACTTGGCCACCTGTTGATCGATTTTGATTAAATTTTTGTAATAATGTGAAAATGGCATGCTAATATATCTTGTAATAATGGCCTACATAGACTAAATGGTCTCGACAGAGATTAAAAAACAATTAGGGGTCCACTTTTTTATTACGCACCCTGTAGACTACGCATCATTAAGCTTACGCACATTGCTACATAATTATCTGGTAATATCCTAAGATGAAGAGGCAAATAAGTTCAAATTTTATTACTGACATTATAAACTTCATAACCCTTTTGCTGTTGTTGTTCTCCAAGGATGCCAGCCGTGATGCTGACATCATCTATCCTGTAAGTTGGAGGGATCCAGGGCATCATGAGGTGCTAGCATTAGTCTACTATATGTAAGGCTTAGATATGTTTCATTTTCATAGAAAATTATGTGATATTGTTAGTTCTGTATTTCATTGAGGTGGTCGTGTTTGAACAATAACAGATTATTACTAGCCTATAGTCTTACTGACTAAAACAACAGGAAACCACTTCAGAATATATGGCCAATTTGTTGGTAAATTAATTGAGTACTCACAAGGAAGCAAGAAAAGAGGTTGATTAGGAATATACACCTCGAACCTGTCAGTTGGTAGTGCACTGGAGAGATCAAGAGAGGGGGGGGGGGGGGGGAGAGAGGGAGAGAGAGAGAGAAAGGAGAGCGAGCGGGTGGACAAATCTCTATCTAGAGTATATGGTAGGTTGAAATATGATTTTCTTTTTAAAATTAGATCGCAGAAATTATAGCAGCTGCATTAAATGCCACTGCCCCCCCCCTCCACTCCTACCCCCAATTATTCAAATCAGTCAATATGATATGAGACTAGGACTCTTCCTTTGATGGAATCCCGGGAAGAATCCCAGGCTTGTCTCACAGCATGTGGACTAAAATTATAATTATTATAACTTGGAGATAAGCAAATACTACAACTTAACTAGAAGATAATAAATTGTGTGTAGAATTATAGTTTGAGTAGGTATCAAAGCAATTGCTATAGCCAAGATGATGGGTTCTATTATTGGTTAGTCGAAAGTTCACAATTCTCTGAAGTGATATATATTATGTAACCGTCTATGGCATTCAAATAAGAAGCCTTTTTGATAATTAATGGCCAAGATAATTACAAGATTAAATATTGTGAACAAAATAGTTTGAGTAGATTTCAAAGCCTTACAAGCAGCTGAGATGAGGGTTAGTCAAACGCTCACAACTCTTTGAAGATAAGCCAATAATCTACAGAGCTAGAGAAATTAGATTACATAACAATCAATAGCTTGTTGATGTTGATTATATATGAATATATTTTTGTACTTTTTATAACTATGGGAAAGCTGGAAAATTATAAATGTAATTTACACTATTTGCAAGATAATAAATTTTTAAGCATAGTTCCTGTTTTACAATAAAACTTACACGCATAATAAAATCCTAAAATCATATTTTTTCTTTAAATATTTTGGCATACAGTATTAAATCATTTCAAATACACTAGTAGCCAATAACAAATATCATATTAAATATTAAAGACATCAATGCAAAAATTTATTTCAGGAGTACATTATACTGACAATAAAATATGCACATAACATTTGGTACAGTGTATCAAGGATTGATAATGATCCGAATGTTCAACAGAAAATTCATCCCAGTAGGCAATGTTCCCATTTTGGGAACATAATATTTATGTATGATATTTTTAACATAACCTTACTATACTGGCACCAAAATGAGATATACAATAGAAAAACACTATATTAAATATATTAAATGAAAACAATAATAACATTTCAGAATTGGGACAAAATATAGCAAAAAATGTATTTTCCATAAATTAAATTGAGTTTTTTTTACTATTTCTGATAGCGTGTGTCTTTGATGAAGTCCTACTGCAAAACCTTTCACACAAATTAAAATAAACTATATGATCTTTTGCCACTATAATCAGAGAGTATTTATTGAAAAAATCAGAACCTAAAGCAATCGAGCACTATATGATCTTTTGCCACTATAATCAGATAGTATTTATTTAAAAAATCAGAACCCTAAAGCAATCAAGCAATTTCTACAGATTTTTAAAGACAAAGCAAAAAATTGTGAACAAAAGGGAACAAAGCACTGCCTGATAACGGTTAATACTGTAACATAAAATGATTTATGATTAAATATAACCAACAAATTGTATGTCATATTATACATTTTATTCAAATATTATTTTATATAAATCCTATGATCGCAATAATTACCAGATAATCACATGTTCAAAAACAATTATCTGGTCATTTAAACGAAGTGAAATGAGGAAAACTTTATCAATTTAAATGTTATTGTGCAATATTAAGAACTTAATTTAAACCAAAGCATAGAAGCTAAGTTGGTTCACGAGAAGAAATTCACGCAAAATTACAATATCAGGGACATCTCAGACTTCACAACCCAAAATTAGCTACTAATCTACCAGAATGTATTCTGAAAAATATTGAATATTGCAATTAACTTATTTATTACTTATTTGTGCAGCAATAGATTCATGTAAATCTGTACCTGCATTTATAACAATATCTCTAAACTCTGCTAACTGCCTGCCATCTGGTCTGCAGTCCTGCTCCTATACAAATAAAATCATGAATTTCATCAGATCCATCTACATACTGTATATAATCAAAATATTACGGTAATGTATTTAAGCAAAAACAATTGTATATAGGCCTAGTAGAAATGCATGTATTGTATGTATTACAACGTATTAAGCAACTATGAACCAATTGAGTAATAAGTTTGCATACCGTATTTTTAATAAGTGCACAATAGAAATTTATATTGAAAAATATAAGCTTACTGTTAGTAATTCTTACTTACAATATCTCCTTTGTTCATCAACTTGGTCAAATTTCCTTAATCAACTTAGTTTAATTCTTTGAAAAATTATTAGTTAATAATCTGATGAAAATTTTTCAATCATTGAAGTAGTCTACTTAGAAATATTGAATTAAAATTTCTAGGGCTCCAGCTTTTGAACGATACTTGCCAAAAAATCTGGGTAATCCTGGTAACGGTGGTCCCATTATGATTATGATTATCATTATGATTTTAGCGTTAGTTCTAGGGTTAGGGTGTTTGGTGAAAAATATTATTTTATGGTTAGGGTAGGGGTTGGGATTAGGCTTAGACTAGCTCTAACACCACCCCAAACCCTACACTAACCCTAACTAGCCGAAAATGAACCCAAATCCTAGCAAAACGCCCCTTATTTAACGCAAGTTGTTCACAAATATAACAAAAAGTATAAGTGATAGAATTCTTAAATTTGGTAGCCTTTATTGTATGGTCTTTCTACGCTTTTGGAGTAAATTTCAAGAAAATCGGACGTGAATTGGAATTTGGACCACCGTTAGCACATCACCAAAATCTGATGTGTGTGAAAACATCTTAATTATGTCATAAACGTGTATTCACAAATTTTGTGGCAAATTGCTTTGTTAAGCAATAGAATATTATCTAGTGCTTAACAGGTAGTTAAATGTTGTATCACCAATAAGTTATTTATTTATCAAAAATTTAGTTATCAAAAATAAGTTATTTATTTAAAATCTATAATTTTATAGCTGTAGGTCAATTTAGTGATTGCATTAAGTAACTAAATATTCTCTAAATATATTACTGTAACAGCAATTAAAAACACTATAGACTTACAAGAAACTTTTTGTAATATTCCACCGGCTGTGAGATCCTGCAATCAGAATATAGTATATAATGTAGGCGACTATATACGTATTTCTTTATTATTTATATCATTGAACATTGTAAAAACATGGTAACAGTATTAGATCAAGTAATACCAAGAAAAACAACCATTATAATAATAAAAACAGATTGCATCTATAGACTAAAATCAATTGCATAGTGCATATCACATACAGACCAAAATTAGACAATAGAAAAAATATATAATTTCTTTAACAAATTAATATATATTAGCAATTTAACTAATTCTTTTATGATCATCATCAGACAGTCGTCACGTCCATTGTGGATCTAACTGCTGGAAACCTCGTCTATTAGCCTAACCAGCATGAATCCTCCGTCGAGCATTAAGGATGCTCCCGATGCTCCCAACATAGTGAGGAGAGAAAACAGGAAAGGTTTCAAGAGTCCTTACGAATCTGGAAATGGTAAATCCTCATGAACGAAAGCCCATTCATGAGTAGTTCCCAGCCCTAACCCTAACCAAACCCTAACGTATCTATCAGAGTATATGTGCAGGAAACACTAGTAATGTGAGCAGTTATTAGGTAACTGAATTTAGTCCCCTGAACCACATGAATACCTAATATAATAATGCCCTATATAATAGTCTACTTAATAATTTTTAGGGTGAAAAAGAAATTAACCCCCATAAAACAATGAAACATCTTACTTGTAGAAAGCGTCCATTGTAAATATATTTAAACTTTAACATGAAAAATTTCTAGGAGAGAAAAATAAATCAAAACATGTGAAATGTTTGTTTACAAACAAACTCTTTCTTTCTTTCTTTGAACTTATTTCTTTTTTAAAATTTCTATTCCTTGAAAATACTTTTCATCAGCAGCATCAAAAATCATTAAGAATTGTGAGTCATTTGCCTATTTAACTGCTACTACTGTGTATGATTGCATAGGAACCTAATTAGTATTTATAAGCAGGCCTATGTCGATATTTTTGTATTTTCAAGTTCTGTAAAAAGTTGTTGGAGACGTTCCTGATGTCGCAAGATGATTAAACCGATTGCATGTTTTAACGGTTTAAAAATGCCCCGCATTCTATCATTTCTGCACTTTATTGGCATTTCTTTAATTAAATCAATAATTCTTTAATTATAAAATGTGTAATTGACTTCAAAATTAGTCGCAACCCATTCTCAACCCCTAACATAAACAAACATGCTTAGAACGAAACAAAATAAACTAAGTTGTAAAAATGACAGAATATGGTGCCTTTCAGAACTATGCAAACGGACGTTGAATTCGCACTGATTGATTTGTAAATAAATGGACTATCACAGTAATTGATATTCTTATCTTCTCTTTCTACGCGTACTGCGCTTTGAGTGATCAACAGTTAGCATTGCCTATGATGCCCTAGGCTTCCCTGATATCAAAGATAGACGATGAAATGAATTTTGCTCGTATTGTATTGTCTACTTTAATAATAGCCTACATGTGCTAGCTAGAATTGGCCTCAATTATTTGTATGGCCTAAAACTAGTGGTTAAATTAAAAATCAAGGGACCCTGGAACATTAATGCCAATTTTTTTCTGGGCACCGGAGCGCTAATGGTAATTTTTTTATGGGCTACGGAACGCTGTTTTTTTGCTGAGCCCCGGAACGGGGTTCCCCCTCAATTTAACCCCTGCCTAAAACAATACGGATTAACGTCCGGTTCATAATCTGATAATGATATCAGGGATCAAATACACAGAAAAAGTCAAGAATCACAAATACAAGTCTCCGTTTATTTTCTACTTGGATGCACTTCTGTCATTATGCAATGTAAGGTGACAGAGACACCCACACACACTGACATACACACAAGCTATCACTCTAAATAAGATTGGACTTCATACACAAAGTAAAGAACTCACTTAATTTTATATAATTACATTAAATGAATAAAGTAATTAATTACTAATATTATTTATGAATGTAAAACGCCTGTAGGATTTCGTATTTATACAGATCAATCAATAAGTATATTTAAAGAGAGTCACTCTATGAAAATGCTACTTTAGCACTAAATGAAGAATGGAGTCAGGTAACATTGCAGCAAACTGCCACAACCAGTGTGGCAGCCTAGACCTCCACAATTCTGGAATTTGCTAATAATTGATCTGTTGCACAGAAATCATTGTAACATGGCTATGCCCAACTGCCATATTTGCTTAAGTCACTCCTTATGAACACGCACAGTTGTCGGTGGGATATAGCTTTTCACTAACTGGCTGAGTCAATGGTTCAGTTGGCTATGCATCTTGATACGATTCCATAGGTTCTCGGATCGATTCCCAGGGCTTACCCGTCACTGGTGTAGCCTACCGGCCGAAAAACTGCCGTTTAATGCGGCTTTCGCATTTAATTACTGTTACTTATTTCGACTATTTCAAGTAAGCAAAAGCTGAGAGCATAAATCGATAAACTCGAACAGGCATACATACAAGTTTACAAATATATTATATAACATTATAATCAAGCTACCATTAGGATGAGGTTATTTGTAACCCCTGCCAATTATCTGGGTTTTTCGTGGATTACTGTAGCCTCCGTGGAATGGCTTAGTCGTTCAAATGATAAAGTGACTAGAATGTATCAGTCATTATCAGAGACACGTGGTTTGAGATCAAAGCCAGTCAATGATAGTGCATTCAGGAGAAGAAATTGAAGTTAAATACAGCGTTAGCCATAAATTAGATTACATTTTAAACATGCGCTTACTTTGAATGATCGCCATAAAAACAGAAATACTTTACTGCAGTTTCCGAATACAAATACCAATACAAAAAAAGTTATCACGACAACAAAAGAATAATTAGGCTAACTCTGAATATAATTATAGCGGAGATGAGCGATTAGCCAAATGACAACAGCACAAAGGCATTATAGGCTACAGGCGTAATTGGGGGCAGAGATAATAGGTTAGAGAAAATTCCTTTTTTGGATAAATTTTCGCTTGTTTGAACTCCAAATTAGCGAAAACGGGCGAAAATGCATTTTGGTGAATAGTTTCGGCCTGCACGCCTACTGAATAGTCACAATACAATACAATAAGTGTTTAACGTCCGCGTCGCTACCTTATGATGATATCAGAGACCTCAAGACAAATAGCTGACTCACAGACCACATAATGCACAGATATTCTCACTATGAAATTGTTAATACAGAAGCGATGGACGAGACAAGTAACGAATAGAAAGAGACTAGCGACAGAAAGATGTTAGGCCTATATAAACCAGCCAACTAATTCAAAGCAACCTGACTCAGCGATCTTTAAGAGACTGCAGGTCACATTGTGCAGTAAAGCCGTAATAAGCAAATCTTTGTGACAGTAGTGCTCGATTGTATTGAGCCGTCTTGAAGAGAAGCCTTGTGCTCCAAACCTTGACGTTAAACACACTCAAAATAGCAGCCATTAATAATTATTAAGATATATCCATCGGCACACATAATTATTAAATATTCAGTCATATCCAGGTTTAGAACTTCACTAACTATACATCTAAAATCACAATACAATAAATAACAATGCCATTAACAACGAAAATAACACAAAACATCCATTACATAACAAACAAGTTTATGCTCAAAGTCATACTGCATAATATTACACTATATACACAAGTATTCGTACATATATCATATTTTTCCGAGACCCATATACAAAATCGCCTCATAAAACAGAACAAAAGAATTAAATTTAAAATATGCGAAAGGACTTAAAGTATGCTTTCTGAAGTATACCAACGAATAACACAATGTTCAGTAAATGGTGCCATCTGGTATATCAAACTACAACTAGATAAATATCAGCGACAAACACAGTAATATTATCATCATCAATAGTACTTGCTGAACATGTTGAATTAGCCAATGAATTAGAGAAGCGGCATAACTGACATTACCTTTGGTTTAATATTAACATGTTTATTGTGTTCAACCTATATTAGCAAGACAACAAATTTATCAAAATCTCTTAGAATTACATCAAGCACAGCGACTGTATGATGCCAACAAGTGTCATATATAATCTAATATGTTAAACTTTGATTGAATAATGGAATAATAATATAGAGGTATAACCGGATTAAATATCATCACATCATCCAAGTCTTTATGTTTAGTAAAGTGCACCCAATCTACAAATAATTTAATGTTACACATACAACCTAATACCTATAGCTAGTGGACCTAATTTTTTCAATTAATTTTAACAATTGACAAGAAAGGCCCAAACTGGAAAGTGTGTTTAACAAGCAAGCAAGCAGATCGTGCCACCCGCAGGAGCCAGTGGCACGATCGGTTAAGTTTCCGACTGCTGATCAGTAAGTGCGGGGTTCAAATCCGCGGCTCGCCCGTCACTGATATCCTCTTCTAGAGATGAAACTGACATTAAATTCGGCTTTAGCTTTTTTAGCCTTTAGCAAGTTTTGTTAAGTTTACTAACTCAAAAGATCTTGAACAACAGGGAATACAAAATTACCTCGAACCTCTGGAATATTGTAAATACAGAAGTAACAGAAAACATGACCCATTTCAAAATAAATTTACAGATTGTTAAAAAATCACTGTTCACTTAAATCAACAACAATTTATGAGCGGTTTCTTCATCTGAAAATGATGCCAGTGAAGTCTAATTAAGGTATAAAATTTAATTTATTAATTTAAAATCTTTGATTTCACCTTTTAAATATACTTATTATTATTTATTTGACATGACAAATGACATGAGACTATTTCAGCTTCTCTTAAACTTGTGCAATGCATTAAAAAATATATTACAGATCTCTACAAGAATCTATGCAGGATCATTTGATATAGGCTATACTTATAAAATATCTCATAATGTCAAGAGATTTTTATACATAAACTTTTATCCTTGCACATTTTTTTAAAGCAATAAATATCAATTTTTCTTTAGCTATGAGTCATTTACAACTCAGGGCAATAGATAATATATATTTATAGTTGTGCAATATATCAACGTTCATTAATATCTATATAATATCATTCTGGTATAATTAATGTTCACTTCTAAATTGCCATTTTTGCTATAGGATAAAGACCCACTTCATCTCAATGACTAATATCTAGATTGCAAATAATTATAATCTATAAATATGTTACAATATCAATAGTAGTCAATTCAGATCATGATACTGGATTTAAGTATGATTTCAGAGATTAGTACTTCAAAGGGAAGTAATTATCAGATTATGCATTTGCATTTCGAAGCAAAAAATATATCAGCCAGGTCATTAAAAAAGTACATACAACAGTACTGTCATATATGATTCAATAATCAAATTGGATCGTATTAAATGGGACAGGCGATCTCACCATCAGATTAATGACTCTGTCACCTGTGTGCTGCAATCGCTCAGAATCAGGATCAGCTGCGCGTCTATGTTCGGAAAAGAATATGGCACACAACCTTTACCTTTTACTTACATTAATATTATTTACTTAAAATATTATATGTAGGCCTAAATGTGTAAATATCATATATAAAATGTCATAATATTGATAATTGAAAGTAGTTCTGACCATTCAGCAGCAACACAGCAGACTACGTCAAACCAACTTCAAAAGCAAACCAGACATAAGAAACTAAGTTGATCTCGGGGGAAAAATAGTAATTATGTATCAGAGATAATTAATTGGACAATCAAATTGAAGCCAAGGAAAGAGCATAAAGGGATTTCTTAACCCCTATAAAATATATGTAATCATTAAATATAAGTAAGACTAAAAATTTACAATAATAATTTTTGATGACCTCTGAATTAAACTGAAATCAAATAATAGGCCTACATAATATGTTCAATCACTCGGTAAGTGATTTTCTTAAATTAAAAGTACATTGATTGCAGATGAATAAGATTTTAAAAGTATAATCAGTTATATATTTCAGGCCAAATCAATAAATCTTTATACGTCAAATATAATAATTGTCAATCAAATTGATGTCAAGGATCGGGAATAAAGAGGATTCAAATGACTAATGATTAATGAAGCTACATACAACACACACAGAAATAAACTAAAGTACAAACTAAAGCTGTACAGTCAAACAGCCATGACCAAGGTGCCAATCGTCATTAAATGCATGGGCAGTTCATAAAAAGTTGGCTTAAAATGATGCATCCATAAATAGTCCGTAAGAAAATTAAAATGTCCATCTGTATAATATACAGTAAAAATGATGTGTCCGCAAAACTGTGCTTGTCCGTATAATATATTTTGAGTAGATTTTAGTTTCTTGTCCGTAAATTTATTTGGATTGAGTAGGTAAGTATGGTTATGACAATAATAAAATCTTCTATGTGTGACTAAGAATGTCAACCACTACAGACAGACGATCCCAAAATCAATCAAAATGGCATGCAAAATTGTCAAACAGTAACAATACACATAAACACACATAGGTTGATATATAACATGCTCAACTTGAAACAGTCTTATTAGACTAATAAACGAAATATAACACAGACTTAACAAATTTTAATATGTACAGAAGAATCAGACAATTTTGAGTGTGCTAAAGAATCATTGTGTCATATTACAGATTCCAATGGCTTCAATTACACTGATTCCTAAAATAACAATATGAATAGAATGATATTACAATGACAACCAACTTCTCAACTCAGCAGCATATATTGGAAATTTTGATGGGGGGGTGGGGGTGCTAAAAAAAAATTTTTATGACCTTTTCAAATCATTCTTCAGATGTAATTTATAGGGAATAAGCAATTGACTAGACGTTTTAAAGAAAAATTTATAACTTTGATGCAACATGTCGGTTTTGGAAATGAAGAAGGGAAGGCGCTAAATCTCAAAACATGCAGATCAATGCATACAAATGAACAATTTTTAAATCGAGGGCATCTATAAATCTTCCTTGTCCTCAATTCAACTTTTTCCACATTCTCGTTACAAAAATATTCATTCTAAATACACACACACGAGACTTACAAATTAATTTATACTGTAAGTAAATGTGACTATTTGATGCTACAAATCTCTTGCAATGCAACCACAAAATGAGCATCATTTGTAGTTCTAACCGATGATAGAGACCCTTAGATCAGATATTTGTACATATTTAAATCAAGCAACCGATTTACTTCGATTGACTACAAACTATTATTATTATCTATTTTATCTCTTACAACATTGTCAAACCGGAAAGCTTGCTGTCGACATACAAAATTTAAACACATAAGTGAAGTCACACTTGTAATATTCAATTCCTATAGATTTAATTTACACAGTTTTTCGTTAAAGTTTACAACGGTTTAGTTTTATCCGTAACTCACTAATGATTACAATACTGCATGTCTAGACTAACACAATAACGACAGATTTAATTCACACGTGCTTTGTTGAAGGAGGCAATTGTTCAATATCTGTAACTCACTACAGATGACAATACTGCAGCCCTGGACTAACGTGAGATGACGGAATGCATAACTCTCTAGTCGACCGGATGCTCGGGGCAGGATCTGTTCACTTTAAACCAGTCATCTATACAACTGTACAACAAACAAACACAATATAAATTAGTACCAATGACACAAGTAATGACACAGTATTACTAAGTAATAAACTCATCTTGAATAATATTCTCAAATTACAGTTGTAGCTTAGTTTGCATGAATCTAGAAGTTACAAAAAAAAACTCTGCTTAAGTTGAAGGTCAGATATAGCTGACGTTCAGACATTCTCCTGTTCATGAGCAACATTAAAATTACTCAATACTGATTGTAACATTAATAGTGGAATAAATTAAGTGAGGCTGGAACTGAATTGGTTCATGCGACAACTGCTGGCTGCCTTCATGTGAATTAAACAATATGCTACGAGAATCTCGTGTTAGCTCTGAGGATAACCTACAATAGGAGAGATGCGAGTGTTCCGTTAATATTTAAGAAAATAAGTAAATGCTATCAAATTCTGCGTATTAACTAATATTACTGCTTAAAACATTTGAAATCAGCGGCACCAATTTCAGGAATTAAATGTCAGTGAATTGATCGAGAGTAAAATAGATGACAGATCTACCTCTTATGATAGATACAGAGACACGGTAGTCGAGCAATAGTATCACCCTGACGTAACTCCTCCAAACAGATAACACATTCATCCTTGTCTTCACTTAGCACATCCTCTATAAAACACAAATATCACTTAACACATCTTCATTAACAACACATCCCCTATTAAACACATAATACATTCTTATTTATTATGAAACTTTCCCCAACAAGACACATAATACATTGTTACCTTCCCTCAGCACATCCTCTATAAATTCAAACTAGTTTCAAAAATCTTTTTCAAGCAAATAGCAATTTGAAATAAATTTATAATGAAATCAATTTTTCCTACACAAGTTTGTCTACACAAGATTCAACTTAGCAATTACAATATATAAATGACACATCAGCCACATTAATATATTCAGTTTAGACATTTTTAAATCATATGGTTAAATTTATTAACATTAAATCTAAATAATGAGATATAGTAAATTTATGTCATATTCATTTCAGTACGTACCATTATAAGTGATCCTAGGACGAGTTAGGCACATAACAAGGTGGCACTCCACGTCATCTGGGGGGATCATTTTACTACAAACTGGACATTTTATATCTGAAATAAAATACAAACGTATCAAAACATTATAGGCCTACTCAATTTGTCAATGTATACGACCAGTAAATAGCAATTTCTAACTTAATCTAATTAGAGATATTAATACAAGATTTTTCCTCAAACCGGTTTCGATTGTATAAAACCGGTATTGGATTCGAATACCGATTTTCTTTGCCGTCAGATAGATATATCCTTAATAGAGCCTACACAATGCAGGCTCTTATTCCCTGTATCAAAATCATTATCACTGCCCGACGTTGTTAAGCTCTAGTCTGACATTACACCTCGACTCGTAAAATAAAATAATTATGTCTACAAATGAGAATTTTTGCCTTGGACCTGTCATCTGGCAGAGCACCAATATTATGTCATTAGCCTACTGTTTTAGACATATATTTACACTCACAACACTCAAAACTACCCCTACTTTCGAAAATTTCATTGAAATGTCTGATTAAAAATATAACTAGAATAATACAATACAATACAATACAATGAGGATTTAGCGTCCGGTTCCTCACCCGAAGGCGATGTCAGGGACGTCTCA
>JAQFZF010001058.1:0-15058 GCA_034695365.1 Enchytraeus norvegicus | reverse complement strand
GGGGGATGATGGAGCGGCTCGCTCCATCATCCCCCCAATAGGGGTCTCTGGAACATACAAGCATACAGAGAGAGAGAGAGAGCGCGAAAGAGAGAGAGAGAGAGAGAGAGGCAGCATTAAAGTTGGAAAAGATATCGAAGAATATAAATAAATGTAAGTCGTTTTGTAACGAGATATACGTTCCTGATATCGTAGACCGTTAGTGAAACGGACTATTAAATGATACTGTAGATTGCATTGTATCGTACTGTACTGTAGAATTTGTATTGCATTGCATTGTATTGTATGTATTGTATAGTACTGTATTTTGAAACGGAATATTGTATCGTATTGATGCGCTCATTCAGGTCATAGCTTGATTTTCGATTCAAGGATCTAAATTCCATATTCAGCAGACGTCACCTTATCGTTCATGGAAACGTTAAATCATGGATTAACCCAGGCATTTGATCCCATCATAAAGGCTTTGCCTCTGTCACACCTAGCATAACGGTATAATAAGAGAAAATATGAGTTTCCGATGGTTTTCAAATTAGTATCCTCTTTATACGCGTTAGTGCCCTCTTACAATCACGAGGAGCTTCATGCGAGTCGATTCTCATGTCTCAGGACTCTTGTAACACAAAGACGCTGATAGATAGATTAATATATTTTAATTGCAAGCTAGAATTTGTTAATAGATTTATTAGAAAGGTCGAAAGATCGCTGGATTGATTTTTTAATTGACTGATTGATGAATCGCTTAAAAAACCCACAGGGTTATTTACACCTAGGGAAAAATAATAACTAAAACTGATTGATTAATTGGTTAATTGATTGATTGATTGATTTATTGGTTGATTGTACTCACCCAG
Source organism: Enchytraeus norvegicus (assembly GCA_034695365.1). Taxonomy (NCBI): domain Eukaryota; kingdom Metazoa; phylum Annelida; class Clitellata; order Enchytraeida; family Enchytraeidae; genus Enchytraeus; species Enchytraeus norvegicus. Next base: position 14,204 of record JAQFZF010001058.1, on the reverse strand, counting down.
CTTCTTCCGATGAACTCTCACCTTCGTCATCAACGAGTCCTAGACCCTGAACACAAAATAGAAAACATGGAATAACAAAAACAACAACAACAAAATAATAACATCAAGACTTTAAATATCAAACATTATTTTTTCCTAATAATGCCAGTTTTTCTGTTTCGTCGCTATATCGCCGTGGAATAGCAACAATTATATGTTGCGTGATAAGGTGAATCAATTTCTTATCAAATATATAATACATGTTATTGTCGATCAAATAACAACCATTATATATTTCGTAGTATATTTTATCTTGCTCTACTTTAAATAAAATCAAAGCAATAGATTCTCATTAAATACTAAGTCATACTGTTCTAAGTCATTTTCTTCTGGACTCCTATCTCAATATTGCATAATTATTGGTAAAAGTAACTTAATCATTAATTGTAATTATTCATAAATAACCAGATTTTGGTTTAACAAGAAACTGTAGTGTAAAGATTATTATAAGACATTAGTTTATATATATATATATATATATATATATATATATATTAGCATAATTTAAGTTTCGATTTCTAGATTTTATTTCTAGACTCAAATATAATGCAGAATTCTGTGCAATGCATGCTTATATCCATGTATTTGATTTTATATCCATGGTAAGTAGTAGTACACAACTACACGTTAAGATAACATAAATAATAATAATGCTACAACATAGAATAACGTAATATCGGATAAGCTAAACAACTATACGAGAAGCTTTCTTTTTAGTTAAGGTTAGGGTTAACCCAAAATTTATTTTCCATAATATGCACATCTAAGTTCTAAATTTGATACCAGTGCATTGAAAACAAGTCAACTAACATAAAAAATAAGCTTTTGAAAATTTTACCTAACTGTTATACTCACTAAAATTCAAGATTGCCTCCATAAAAAGTGCTGCTTGCCATTTACATCATAGCATAGAAACTAATAGAGATAAAGGTTTGAAATTTGGCAAATTTGTACAAAATATAACCACAACGAAAATGAACCAGAATTAGATTCATGACATAAACCATTAATTTTTAAATAAACATCACATCTTAAATAATGAAAACAACCGAAAAAAAAGTATACATGTTTGACATTAATTCAATACAAATCGTTGCCCTTGGAGCTAGGTCCATGATTCTGGTTCAAATTAATCCATAAATACTGATCCACAAACTGACAAAATTTCAAGAAGATATTCCTCCAAATGTCAGAGTTATCCTGTTAATCGTCAGCGCTATTTTATGAAAAACGACATTTTCAGAAATCGCAAATGACGTCACTGTAATTAGTAATTAATGCATTGAAATGGTATCTTTAAATTCCAAATAATATTATTTGTAGTCACAACTCCGTGAAAAAGTTTTCGGGTGCATGTGCAGAAAAGATTTAAATATTAGAATATATTAAGATCTAAAAATCGATATTTTTCTTTAAAAAATGACGTTTTTAACAGAACACTAACCTTAAGTCGCTATTCAAAAGAAATATCAGTAGTTCATCTGTAGAGTTAGTTGTGTGAGATTTACAATGTGGCACTTTTGCACCTGGAGCTTCTCTTGGCATATTAAATTAGAACTAATAATTGTATAAATGACATTGCAGCGAAGTCCTGTTGCTAGAATCTGTAGACTTAATTAAAATGTCAACACTGCGGGTAATCTACCATCACCTGCTTCTGTCTTCCAACAAAATAAATCAAATTCATAAGGATGTAATTAATCTGAATATTACGACGATTTTTCTTCAACTAATTGCAATATAAACAAAAGAATTCATATGCAAATTAATGTGTTATCAAATTGAATTACGCGGGAGAGCTTAAGTTAGCAACATAGCTGTGAAATACGTCTTTCATAGCTTTCATTTTTGTTTGTAAAATACGAGTATATCGTATTTTATTTCTACTTTGCCCTATTTCACGTATTTGATGCATTTTATATTTCTGAAAATACATGTAGGTCTATTTTACGTATTTATTTCTACTTTGCTTATTTCATAACTATACGTAAGAAAGCCATCATAATAGAATGGCATTTTCGAGTATTTCTCATATTGGTAACCTCAATGTTACATAATGCAAGAGCTGCAATAACCAAAAAAGACACTACATCACATAACAGGAGCAAACAGCATTCCGAGACTGTACTTAAAATCAATAAAATCAATTCATTAATAAAGCTACTTAGCAAGCCTGTCTGAAATATATAGAGGGAATGGGTTCCAGTCCCAGCCTGATCTGTCTCTTATCAAATATAGAAAAATTGAAAAACTAATTGCAAACAAAATCCTGATATTCTAACCAGCTGATTTTAAGACAAAATTAAGATTTCATCTAAATCTCTACCGCTGTAAAATTCTGCAGTGGTGGTTTTCAGATAATTTGAAGCTTCAACAATAATACCGCAATAATAGCACTTAAATAATTCAAGAGATAAAACACTAGAAATGTCATCCATCTAGTAAACAGTTCCATATAGCATTACCATGAAATTCACAAATCAACGCTGCTACAGTATAAGAGTTAGTAGAATTACATTGCATATTACTATGTGCTGATTAGGCTAAACATTCTGGCAGCGTCTGTACAGGATAACCAAATTTCTGGTTAGTTAAATACTACCTTTCCAGAGCATTAGACTCATTGCAGTAATTCAGATAAACTATGTTGACTAATTTGAAATTTTTATTTTATTCAGAGAAAAAGAGTTAATTTAATTTAATCCGAAGTCTAGCATCATTTCTGGCAATCGGATTATCGGAGTATGCTTCGAATAAAGTAGATATATTCTGCAAATGCCATTAATATAATTAGAAATTGTTTCTGGTTAATATACAGTAAAAATATAAATTAGCAGACCTTATAATATTTTTATAATACTCTAAACATCGAATAACTCAAATACAAATCTCTCGATCACTGTAACTCTCTCTCTTTCTCACTCTCTCACTCTCTCTCTCACTCTCTCTCTCTCTCTCTCACTCTCTCTCTCTCTCACTCTCTCTCACTCTCTCTCTCTCCTTTTCTCGCTGAAAGATTAATTGTTCTAAAATTCTAATTTTGGAAAGTTTTTCATTGTAAATACAAATATACATAAAATTTCTACCATTTATGCTGCCATCAATTTACCCGTGTTCGATCCTGAAACTAGAGAATAAACAAACCAGAAGCTGTACGTGTTTCGTAGAAGTCGATTAACGTTGTCACTCAGGAAGGCAATGAAAAACCGTGACAAAAATGCTTAGATAATAGATATAATGATTATAATAGATACTTCTATTAATTAAATAAATCTATAGGCCTATAAGATCCGCTCTGTGCAACAAAAGCTAACTGGCTTATTGATTACACACACAGAGGCCTATATTATTCGTGATTTCAATTAATCAATCAACCAATTAATAAGTATATTAATAAACGTGCTCTCGACAGAGCGCCACAGTAGCGCTTAATGACCCTCGTTGTTATTTGTGATAAAGAAGAAAATGTACGGATACAGAAGAAAAATAAATTCATTTAACATATTTTATATCTCGTGTACTCACTGGCGTGTACTCACTGACGTATACTTGCTGATTATGTATCGCTGACTTTAAACAGGGGCAGTCTAAAGGATACAAAGGGCCTGGGACTCGCGGCTCAATCAATCAATCAATATGCTAAGCTCGCTTTCAAAAGAATGTAAAGTCAACGACAGGCGGCTAAGAATGGATTCCTGTCGACTGAATGGGTCAGGGGAAAGTGTTACCGATCGGCGACAGTGAATGGTGAACAATTTGTACACATGGTTTCCGCCACCGGGGAGCGGGGAGCAAAACCCCCAAGCCCCAAAGTTGTGTTTATATCGCCCCCTCCACGTGCCTTATTATCTGGGTTGTTGTGACTGAAACGGATGTAAAAAAGAATGCATACGACATTAATGTTATTGCCAAAGGTTATTTGATTTTCAATTTTTAGTAACATCACATCTCTAGTGCAATAGAAAGAAACTGTCAGTGAGCTTATGATATGTTTCACAATTAGCAAATGTGCAAAAATAACTGCTAATTCAAAATCCCCACAACAAATATAATCGCAGTTGTTTTGTTTAATATTTTAATATACGATCAATACTTTCGTGAGAGGAGTGAGTCAAAAAATGTATCGCTTCAAAGGAATTTTTGTAACACACCCAGAAAAAAAGTGTCTCGATACCAAATATCCTGTTTTCACTCTGTTTGTACAGTAGGAAAAGTTTCGGTGGAAAGCATTTAGCGTTACCAATACGTTACAAAACCGCTTGCTTGATCTATGGTCGTTGCGATAGAAAAATTAGAGCAAGCCTGACATCTCTCCTGATATATCGATTGATTTGTCCTGGTCGAACGTTTCCTAAAACAATTTGCTAAAATAAAGCTAATTTGAGGACGAATTTTTTCCATCATTTATTCAACATACATCAATTTCAAAATAACACTAGGTAAGACAAATAGGCTTATTATAATAATACTAGTGAAAAGGCCGTTGATAAAAGGCTTTATAAATCACATTTCACACATGTTATTTTTTTGGGAATGGGGGGGGGGCTCCGTCCCCCCACACCCCCCTCCCCCTTCCACCCCGCCAACCCACCATTCAATTGGACCTCCGTTCTGCTTCAGCAGATCTACGGGTCAGACTTTGTTCAAAGCACATGACTATGACTCACACACAGATACTGTCATATGACGAAGACAACAGACAACCAACCCGAGCACTGTATTCTCAATCATTATACTATATCACTGCGTAACGCGTAACGCTTTACGCGTAACGCGTAACGGTTTAAGGGAATTATTATATAGGATGATATCCCTATATGTGTGCAAAACTGTAAATACGATTACTATGAATATGCACCCAGCGTGTAAGTCTACAATAGTGAACACATTTTATAATTTTATTAATTCGTCTAATTTCACATATGACAGAACCCACATGCTAGTTTACTTTCTCAGTTGCTATTTTTGTTATTATTAACCAATAGCGCTTCAATAGCCAAAAGCGCAGACACACGATTAGCCTACCATCTTCCAGGCACCGATACTAACCCGTGCCCAAGGGTGCCGGGGATATTTTGTCGACTGAGCTGGGAATCGTTCCCAGGCCTCTAGCCATCACTCGATTTTCAGTCAAGCACTCTAAACGCTTCACGAAATCCCCGTCGGCACATTATACGGGTTTGAGTCCCAGCCGGTTTCGTCTTTGACAATGTCCTTGGATACAGAAACAAACGTTGAACTTAGCTTAATTGCTTTTATGTGTAACCTACATGTACATTGTACACAGAGACTATATGCACTAATGCATTGCCTTTTGATGAAGGCCTATCCTACACAGTTCAACCATTAGTACAATTATAATTTAAGGTCCGATTCCTCACCCGAAAGCGATGTCAGGGACAAGTATCCAGCTTACCCATAGAGAAATAACTTCTAGTTACTAAAACAGAGCCAATCAGATAAAGGATTATGAGTTATGACACGTCGACCGCGTCTCAGAATTTTACAATTCAACTACTGGCTTTTGCCACGTCGCTGATGGTGTCTTCGTGAACAAAAACGACTGTGCACAGAATAATAATACAACATATTCAGTTAATTTGCATCTAGCACATTAACATTTGTAGTTGTAATATATATTTATATTAGACGGAAAATAATTTTGTGGTTTTCTAAAAATAGTTACTTATAATTCTTTCTCAAAATTTATTTGAAAATCTTTAATTTACTAATTTTCCACTCATCCACTTGTCAATCCACTCCAGTCACCAGCTTCCAGTTTTATATTTCCTGATGCAGTCTATCATAAGAGCCGAGGGGACCGTGACGTGGTCGTCTAAAGTCGTATTGAGTAAAACCTGGTCAGTCAATTCTAGTATTCAACAATTCCAAAGGATAGTCGGATAAAATCCTCCTGTAGCCCCTTTATACACAAAGTGTCCGGACTGATTCCTGACTTATTAAGTAATGCATTACGATAGAGAAAGGATTTAGAGTCCGCATCTTCACACGAATGTGATGTCAGGGACGTGTCAAGCTATCGGTGCAACTCCAAGCAGTTCGATATCATCAGAAAACACATGTAAGTAAAGGTTATAAAATTCCTTTTACCGTATTCAGGGATACTGTCAGAGACGGTAAGTGGATAGAACTAAACAAGCGAGAGAAAATTGCCAAAAAATAGATGATAATAAAAAGTGTTTGCTCCCCCCAATGTCAGCCAGCAATTCTCGCCCTCCCTATTTTTTTTTCAAAGATTGAGAAAAGCCATGGAAGCCTGTCGTTCCGGCAGTTGTAAGGGGACTGAGACTCATGAATAGAGGGATTAGGTCGTATCGGGTCTCGTACAGCTGCGACTTTCTCTGATAATTCCCTTAAAACAACCTCTACTCCTCCAGCACATCTCATTACTGAGTCATTGCTCTAGGCTACCTCTGAATCAATTCTTACTTTATTTCCTGTATTGCCTCACAGAAATGTCTTTAACGCATAAAACTCGTATATGTGTGTCAGACGTAATAGGTAATTATTAAATTTTTCAAAGGATAAAAAAAAGTGTGATATTTTTTCAAAAGTTAGACGACATAGGCCCTTTAGCATAATTGTTACCTTTTTGTTGTTGTGAATAGGCCTACACCAATATGAGACTAGCTTGTAAAAGCCTACAAAGTGTAGTTAGATATAATGAAAATAAATGATATTACATTTCTATGATTTTAAACATTTACGAAATATGTCCATTTGTTGCAAGAATTGATAAAGCAAATTCGTTATATCATTGTCTACATATGAGTATCAAGCCGCATGATGCCGGAACTTCAAAAGTAAAAAAGGGTAAAGTATAAAAAGTGAAATAAAGTAAAAAAAGTAAAATAAGTAAAGTAAAGAGAGTAAAGTAAAAAGAGTAAAGTAAAGTAAAGAGTAAAGTAAAAAAATAAAGTAAAAAAAGTGTAAATTATAAATATGTCAATAGCAGAATCACATAAACAGCAAATGTATAATAAGAATTCTTTCATAAATTAAGTTTAACTTTATTGGGAAGTCATCTTAACGAAGTCTTTATCTATTTGTAGGCCTATGTGGTTATGAACATACTGCTTTGCTCAGTAGGCTACTGAGTACAACACTATTAAAGACTAGCAATGGAACAAATTAGAATGTAAGAGTTCACAGCCTAAACTCTTACGGTTCCATAAAAGTTACGGAGCGATAAAAAAGAGTTTACAGACCTGTGTTACGAGTTTATTTATTAACACACCGATGCTAAAATTTAAACGACTCGGAAAGAAACAATTAAGTTTATACAACGAGATGTAGGCCTATTATATTAATTTTGTTAACCATGTATTACAGAAAACATGTATTAGAAAACAGTAGGCTATACCGTACGCTTTATTATACAAATGTATCACAACAGTTACTGCTAACAAAATAACATAGATAAAGATAGATACATAAAGAAATAAAATGCAATCATAATAAAGCTCAATAGAAAAATTTGAGTAAGAGAATAATATAGGTTTAATAAAAAGGATGAATGAGAGTGAGACAGGAAAGGAAAGAAATATAGCCCTAGTTACAAAGTAAAAAATATAAGCTTTTAGAGTGAAAGAGAAAGAGAGAGAGAGAGAGACTGACTAAGAGAGAGAGAGAGATAGATACTAGATAGGCCTAGACAGAGGGAGGCAGAGTGAGACAAAGAAAGAGATAGAGAAAGTGATTGAAAAGAGAGAGAGAGAGATTGACAAAGAGAGAGAGAGAGAGCTAGATAGGCCTAGACAGAGGGAGGCAGAGTGAGACAAAAGAAAGAGATTGAGAAAGAGAAAGCGATTGACAAAGAGAGAAAGAGAGAGAGAGAGTGAGAGAGAGAGAGAGAGTGAGGCAGGCCTAGACAGAGGGTGGCAGACTGAGACAAAGAATGAGATAGAGAAATAGAGAGAAAGAGACATTAAATGTCAGTAAGTCAGCCGCGAGATCTGCTGGCTATCGGCGAAAGTGCTAATGTTTCATTTCAAACCAATTTCCGTTTATTTTAGCTCCATTAATTTTTACCGCTCAGCTCGGCGAATGATTTTTTACTTACGTCCTTTTATTCATCTCTATGACTTCTCCACTTCCTTGATGTGTAGAATAATGAGTAAAATAATTGATAATACTGACTATAGTTTTAGTGTCATACTCGGGTTCCATAGGTTCACGGTTCAAATCCCAGAGAAGGTATGCTGTCATTAATTCTCGCCAGATGGCGAGAAAGTCAGGATTTGTTTCCGAATTTCACTTATCGTCCAGAGGGTGTCACGATAAATGTGCACTGTTGCTCTTGACAATGGAGAGTAAAGGAGCTTGCAGAAGGCTGCACCTCTATGGTCGTACGAGAAGAACTCTCAACCTCTCATTTCAAAACCCGCCGCGCTACTCCTCGACCATTAGTTACATCCAGTTAAATGAATTAAAAAATCGAACAAGGAAGGAGTGCTGGAATAGAAACTATTCATCAAGAAAGCTTTGAAATAATTAAAGCCATAGAGAATTAATTAAAATCCATATCACAGTAAAATATTCTATCTGAAAGGATAGAATGTAATTCCCTTAAAACTTCTACAAATTGTAGTATCTGCAAAAATGGAAAGATGCAAGGAATAAAACATTCTCTTTAGATTGATTCTTATATCCGACTTAATCGTTCGCATAACCTGTAGGATTTTGTGTAGAATATAATATATTTTATGTAGGCCTATATGAAAAGTTCTGGGTAGTTTGGAGAAAACAACAGCTGATGGATATGTTAATTATAAAGAAGAGTAGGATATGACATGTCTTAAGGGACTAAAGTTTTGTTGAGGGCACTAATAGAGGAAAAATGAAAGGAAAGAGAGTCAGGTGAAGAAAAGCTAATGCAGAATCGCGCCCGAGGGTTACATCAGTGACGGGTAAGCCCTGGGATTCGAACCGTGGATCTATTGATCTATTGATCAGTCCAGTCGCCTAACCGTCATGCAACCGGCTCTTGCCGCTGAAGACTAATAATAATTATAATAGGAACGTTTGATGAAATAATAACTAGATTACATGTGAATATGTAAAGAAAAACAGAGGCTAGACAGGGATGGAAATGTTATATGTAATGGACCTGCCATTAGGCAGTAAACTCAGTGACATATTTAAAATATTTTTCACTTATCACGTTAGCACGAGGTTTATTACAGTTGCTCAGCCGTTGCCATGGAACCTATGAAGCTGATTAAGTTAAGAGGATTGGTTAAAAGCTCATTCGAATCATGAGCCTAAGGGAAATCCACCCACAGCGAAAGCCATAAAGCTATAACAGTTTTCTAGAGTGTGATGATTCGGAGCATTGAACGATAGAAATTATACCTAACCTAAATTTGGATGCTATCCAATATCGGAGTAGAATGATAGAAAGAACGTCAGAAAATTTATGAATAAGTTATTACATGTTTATATTTCAAACAGCTTTCGAGTTTACTACGACTAAGCTAGGGACATTCTATTGCCCTGATATCGTCTTCGTATAATGAGACGGGCGTTAAGTTATGATACATTGATTTAAAATATTTAGCTATAAACCAGGCATTTATAAAGATCAGTTCACTTTGAATAACATTACGCAAAAATCACAAAATGGCTGTTTGAAATATCACACAATAAATCAAAGATATCATTGCTAACATCCATAAAATTTTAAAACAACATGAAGCTTAATAATAGTGCTTTTGAAGGCCACACATATCTTTTAGTCATCAGAAATGTAAAGGAAGCAAATGACAATGGTGTTGCCAAATGTTTGACCAATGCATCAAGTGTCAACTTCCGGGAAACTCTATGAATCCAAAGGTATTTGACCCACGTGACATTTCAGCCAGCAGATGGTGTACAGCAGAGGTACTCGACCTTTTCAAACTCGCGGACCACTGACGTGATAAAAGTCATGTTTGTTAACTTTGTTACTCCATCAGAATAGTTAAACAACTATATGAACTATATGCAATGCTATAACTGACAACTGCACGTGTTTATAAGAGACGGCTAACGAAGATACTGCAGTGTAGAGGATTGGTAGCCATTTGGTAATGATTTCTGGGTTATAAACAAATAATTGGTCGATAAAATTCCAGACTTGCATAGGCCAAGGCTGCCACACCGGCTGTGGACATTTGCTGAAAGGCTGCTTGACTTTCCATTGTCCATTAGCGCTGCAAAGGCATTTTGCACACAGCGGCGCTTTGTAAATATACCTGTTATTATTATTATTGTTATAACAACTATAAGCTACTATTATTATTTAAAACGTGTTGAAGTTTATAACATGATAAAATCGCCGTCATTTGTATTAAATTCTTTTAATTTAGGAGACCATAAATTTTAGGCTCTCGCGGACCAAGTGGAATAATTTTTCGCGTTAGTTGTCCGCGATCCACAGGTTGAAAACCGCTACTGTAGGCCTACAGTGTATAGGATATTATTATAGTTATTCACATTTCCGAATCGGCTCTTGTGCTGCTTCAACAAATGTCAACAAATTAGATTCAAAGTTATAAATTCTATTATATTTATACTGTCAACTAAAAATAAGCTTGTATTTTCAATATATTATTTTTCCAATAGAGATGTGTAATTGTGTATGCCAAGAGAGAGAGAGAGAGAGAGAGAGAGAGAGAGAGAGAGAGAGAGAGAGAGAATATATATTTATTGCGAACATCAAAACAGCGGTACGTGTCAATACAAATAAAAGGTGCATCTCATGTGCAAATTAACTTAACTTATGTGCATACAGTGCACGGCCGTCATCAGTGAGGGAAAATAATTTCCCTATGTTGCTGACCACAGCCACATAAAGAAAGGATAAGCGAGCAGCGAATAAACTCAACTCAGCCACGATATCATTTAAACCAGACAAATCTTTAAGAGATAACTATACTACAATTTGATTAGATGACCGAGCGAAATGTTGCAGTGTATGGACGATTTATTTGGTTTGTTCTCTATTACCGGAAAAATTTCATAGGAATAGGTCTATCGTGTACGATTATCAATCAGCGCGAATTCAATCAATGTGTATTTAACGTCCGTTTCATCATTTGACGACGACATCAGCGAAACATTATGACAAATATAATTGTGGCAAACTTTAAAAACACGGTGCATGCTAATATTTTAATGGATGTCATGAACCAATGCCATATCGTAACCAACCTCAGCTTGTTAACCCAGAAGGGCAGTGCCAGGTGTCAAGATCTAAATATATTGCCTTGAATAATGGACATGCACTGTTTTGGATGTTGCTTTCTCTTCCGCTTATGCGGGACTGTTCTGGTGGTTCGAAGTTGCTGTATTTGCTTGATATATTCTTATTCCTAACATCGTCTTCGGGTGAAGAAATGGATGCCATATCCTCATTTATTGATTGATTGATTGAATAATAAGCAACATTTTATATGAAGCTTTTTAGAATAACCTGAATGAACCAGTGAACCAGTTAAATACTGCTACTTTCTATAACTGTACAATTTTAAAGGACGGTGCTCATTGTTTCAACAGAGAAAGGTTTCATCAGTGCCGAGCGAGTACCGGCACCGAATCACCGGGGATATTTACAATTACAACTCAGCCTCAAGGGATTATCGCCTTTATTTGACTTTAAGAAGATTGTATACTAGCACTGGAATTCATACAATTCGCTTTTTCTTTAGAAAATGTTCAAATTTTTTGTGGTTTCAATAAGCCTGAAAATGAATTAGCTACAGTGAAACTAGTACAATACTACACGTCTAGTCCCTAATGCAGAGAAAAGTTTTTATACGATGATATTAAAAGAAATTGAAGTTGTTCTAACTGATTGTTAAATTTATTAAAAAAAAGTCATTACTTGAACTTTGAATACTGCGAGCAACAAGGGATATAATTATAGACTCGGATGAAAAGCACATGATTGCCTACGTCCTGAATGGCTAAGGTGCCGAGAGAGAGAGAGAGAGAGAGAGAGAGAGAGAGAGAAAGAGAGAGAGAGACTGACAGACGGCGAGAGAGAGACAGAAAGACAGAGAGATAAAGAGAGACAGAGAGAGAGACAGAGATAAGAGAGATAGAGATAGTGTGTGTGTGTGTGTGTGAGAGAGAGAGAGGGAGAGACATCGAGACATCGAGAGAGAGAGAGAGAGCATGTGTGGGAAAGAGAGAGTATGAGAGAGAGAGAGAAAGGGAGAGAGAGCGAGATTAGTTATAGCAGTAATCTAACAAATGAAGACATCGCGAGTCCGCAGAATAATGATTACCTTGTTCTATTTAATTTAATTCAGGTTACAACATCTATTCTAATTACACTACTAGACAGCAATTGTTATATTTTGAGCAATGATTCAAGTAGTCTTAAAGCCCTGACGATAGGACATTTATCATTTACGTGCCAGCAGGCAGCATTGGAATCAGACGTATTTTGCTCTGGACGACAGAATTTAATGTATGCGCAGTCCACGAATGTCAACATTTTAGGAGTCCATCGGGCAGTGGAAAAGAGGCCCATAGATCTTTCACTCACTTCCGGAGTCGAAACTTTGACAGGTCCGCAGTCGATGCAACCGTTGTTTTTGTTATGAGAGCCTCGTTATTCGTCATGTAGAAAGCCAGGAGAAAAAAAAATATATGTGCAAATCAAATGGAAAAGTGGCAAAATTCTATAAAATACTAGAATAGTTAATTAACATCAATACACATCCAATCAGTGACGGTTCTAGAACAAAAGTTCTGGGGGGCTAAAGGGGGGCTTAGCTCCCGGCTCGGGGTCGGTCACCACCAGGGTAGCGCGTAAAGCGCGGTCGGTCACCATAGGGATAGCGCGTAAAGGGTGATCGGTCACCACCGCGGCAGTGCGTAAAGAGAGAGCAAGCAAAGAAAGTGGCAAATACGCATCAATATTTGCTATTCCGTTAACAAATATTACAGTTTCGCAAAAAATAGCATTTTTCTCTTACAAATGGTTTGGTATAATGTGAGAAAATGGTAGGGTTTAGCAACGAAAGTTTGGTATTGCGAAGAAATTTATGCGGCTTTAATGATTAGCGAATAAAAGGTGTGTGGAAATGTTCTTACTCTAGAGTTGAACTAATCTCTAACTATCCCAATATGTAACAATTTTGAGCCCTCCATAGCCCCTCAAAAATCTAGGAGGGGGGGTTAACTGACAGGTTTATGGGAGATAAGCCCCCCAGCCCCCCCCCCTGGAACCGGCACTGCATCCAATTAGATACAAAAGCCTGTAAAAACTTAATGTGAAGAAATGAACATGACAATCAGATTAAATCTTCTTGAAAAACATTTTCTGTACTGTCTTATATAATTCTAAAATGAAACCTAAGATAAAGTAATGAGGCAGATTATATTAACATATAAAGATTCAAATTTACAATGCAATATCTTTGCAATTAGGTATATTATTATGGGATTTGCAAGATGCCAAACAATTTTACATCTTTTAGACATGAGAAATTAGGCTAATATATCATGGGAACCTAGGCCAACATGAAGCCTCTTATACTGTCTCCAATTTATGAAATCCAAACATAATTTTCAGTGACCATTATTCCATGATTATTCAATTAACGATCACGGAGATTCAAGGCAGATTCTCTTTGCTACATTTTGGGATTCCAGAAGATGTTATAAGAAGTTTGTTAGGACTCCATAAGCATGATGAGTGGCGGATCCCCTTGAAGCTTGATCCCAAGCCTCTAGCATTACTGTAAAATTACAATTGAGCCTGTTAATAATTTGTATAAGCTTAATCTTATCGAGGAGAATTATTTTAATCGTCACATAGTAACTGCATAGCTCTTACGGGCAACATAGACGCCTAATAAGAAACACGACACCAAACTATTATAATACATAGACAGTGCCGCGAGAAAGAAGAGAATAGTCACATTATAAATCTCGCACTCAAACAGAGATTTCTAAATAGATGTCAATATTCGTTCTGTATGTGCGAGATCACGTTTTATTGAAAGATCCGTCCATTGAATGCTTATCTTGACTTGGTTCTTTTGCAGGGATGTGTTCCAGGCAAACATCTGTCGTTAGGCGGAATCCCTAAGCGTCCGGACGTTTGGATAATATTGACTGTGAATAATAATCCATCGTTCATCTCCAAC
>JAQFZF010001057.1:0-15063 GCA_034695365.1 Enchytraeus norvegicus | reverse complement strand
GGGTTGCAGCCACATATTCATGGGGTTGACTTACCCAACCACAATCGTGATCTGGCAATTGGGGCAGGGCTTGCCAGTCTGTCACGCTCTTCATCAACTTGCAAATTCTTTGCCAATTCTTGACCTTCAGGATTGCAAAGTAACCGCGTTTGAGAATGAAATTGATGTTGGGGTCTGTTCCGCCGCCTGCATCAACCCGTACAATGCTGCGTTTTCGGCGATTTTCATCCAAATGTCGCTTGACATAAAGATCTAGAAAATTATCCTACCTCGCACTATTATAGCTATAGAAGCCAGTTTAGCATTGAGTTTTCTTGTCTATTCCGGCTGCGTATTCCGTCTAGCATCTCCAGCTACTGCATGCAGAGTTTAAAAAAAGAAATGTTTAGATAGTTTTCTTTAGTTGCTGTGTATAGTGTAGTAGGCCTACATAAACTTATATAATTCTATCCGGTCTGTCTGATTACAAGACGATACAAAACGGATATATTAAAGCTCCTTTACATACTATGTATCTCGGAAGCGCCGAGCAGTCAGCCAGATGTTGTAGGGTACGCCTGTTTACAGAAGTTTTCACATTTTTTATTCTTAAGCTTATTTAGCCTACTCTGAAATCTTAGGTCAGAAGTTAGGGATTTTCAGACTGTTGGTACACAAACAGCGACAGCACGATAAGCCAGAGCACTAGATACCCGCGGGATTGCCAAATCGAAATTGGATTATTGAAAAAAATACTAATTCAATAGAATCGTGTGCCGGCATTCATCCTTCATGAGGCTATCTATTGCCATCGGTGTCTTACTGGCCGTCCTCGCAGGTACGAATTAAATTTTTACATAATATCTAACAGTGCTCTAAACTCTAAGGTTTCATGTTTAATGTTGAATAATTGTGGTATATCATGCTGGATCATCATGAAAAGATTTAGCAAAGTTATTCGACAAGTTGAAAAGGTTTTTAGAATTCAGCCTGTTTATCTCTTATCTTCTTATTTCTTCTTCTTTAAGGTGACTTGCCGGTTTCCAGCTTTAACGGTCATGGTTTTAAAATTATATCTGGCTCCCGCAAATCTAATCATTTCTGCTTCTTCAACGTTCATCCATTCACTGAGACTCTTTGTATAGGTAATTTGTTGTCGTCCTTTGCAACGCTTTCATTCTATTTTTCCATTTTAGGCTCTATGATTATGCTTTCTATGTCTTTATTCCTCATAGCATTACTAAGTAAGGTCATCTGCCTGTTCCGCACAGTATTTAATATACATGTAGTTCTTGTTGTTTCCATCCTTCTAGAACTTATTATTTTGTAATGTGTCTTGTGTAGGATATGCACAATATTTTTCTGTAAAACCACTTTTCAAGAGCTTCCAACTTTATCTCTTATAACTAATGACATGTTGTACTACTTCTATTATAGTGGCAGTGGTTTTGCCTGCTGCTGCAGAGGATAAAAGATCGACCACACCACGTCATACCACCAAACGAACTTCTACTACCGCATCAACCAGAAAACCTTCATCTACCAGTAAACCTACCACAAAAACAACCACTCATTACACCACTACCAGGAAACTTACAACTACCCCAACTACTCAATGCACCACTACCAGAAAGTCTACCACAAAACCAACTACTCATTACACCACTACCAGGAAGCATACAACTACACCTACAACACATTATACCACTACCAGGAAACATACGACCACTACCGTGAAACCAACAACTACTGCAAGGTCAACGATAACCTCAACAACTCTTAATTCTTATTTTACAAATATCTTTCCAACAACCACTACAAAATATACTACCACGAAGCAAACCCCAACTACCACTAGAAGAACCACCACTGCATCTACCACAAAGCAGACCACCACAGTGACCAGAAAACATTCCACTAGTGCAAAATCACCGCCAAAGCAATCTTTCGACCGGATGAAACAGAAATGGCATATTGCAGATTCCACCGGTGATACTTGCATTATACTGGAGGCTGGCATACGTCTGCTATTCGACTATTATACCACTACTGGAACGGTGCGTATGATGTTCATGAATAGTTTGTCAAAATTTGCATTAATTTTGTTTTCTCTCTCCCTCCCTCTCTCTCGCTCTCTTTCTCTCTCTCTCTCTCTCTCTCTTTCTCTCTCTCTCTCTCTCTCTCTCTCTCTCTCTCTCTCTCGCTGTCTCTGTACCACCTCAATTTTTATTATCGATTTATTTCACAAACTGAGCTCTATTCCTAACTCATATAGAATTTATTGATCCTTTTCTCGGTCCAGAAAACACTCAGTAATCTTCTCCAGCACCAATATTTACTAGACTGCATATTACCCCTGTCTTTTCTCTAACTGTCCATGATTCACATACATGTTTGAATATCGGGATTATCATTGTTCTTACCAACATGACTTCTGTTGATTTTGAAATGTTCTGGTCTTTCTTAAAATTCTTTATTTCTTTATAAAAATTTATCATGACTGCATTGCCCACCCAATTTTTATCCTAATTTCCTATGTGCAATCATTTATTCTTCCTATGGTTGATCCATGAAATTTGAAATATTGACAATCTCAATACCGGTACTGCTTCAATTACTAATTGAAGTAGTTTTGTCAATTTCCCGTGTTTGGTCCGGACTATTTGAGAATAGTCCAACCGATAACTGCACGTGTTTTTAAATGCCGACTAACGCAAATACTTAAGAAAGTAATGGAAAATCACATCAGAACCTATATTTTCCTTGAATAAAGGCATCATTTTAAATGTGGAAAGGCAAGCCTTTCTGATGAGACAGGCTTATTGGGTTGGTCGATGGTGTGCTCATTATAGAGCGAAATAGTTGATTTTGTGTATGAATTTTGACGTTGAACCTGCCACGGCCACGTGGTAGAGCACTGGAAAGATAGATTTTCATTCATTTCCATTTCAATTTTAAAATTTGTCAGTCATTTAAATTCCAACTTAATTGACAATTAACTTAGTTTATTACAATTAATTGCCGCTCAAGCCTCAAAGGCTGAATGTTAGAGTTCATAGCTCTCAACAATGGATCAAACCACTGACAGGGTGTGGGCAACGCCTAGCTTCTCCCACAACAACAACATAATGTAAATTAGAAAGTCGTCATCTGAACTCATTGTTTGGGCAATCGCAACCCCGACACCGATGTCACCTGATCATTATTCGTACTTGATCTGACCGCTAACCTATCTGATCGAATATCAGTTCGTCATTCGGCCATTATTCTCCTCTGATAGGAATACACATCTATTATTCGATAAAACCGGATACCTTATTTGTCTTATTGATTGATTAATTGATTCATGTGCAGTCAATAAAGAACTATGTAATCGATATTCCGCTACAATCAAATCAGAAGGGGACCTGTGATAAACATCATCAAGAAATCAGTTTAAAGTTCTTTGACAACTGGGATCTCACTTTTAGGTTTACACTGGACACTGCGGGTCAGAAGTACTATGTGTCACAAGTCACATTGAACTACGAATTTAGTAGCAGACATTTTCCTGGCACAATAGATATACCAGTTTACACCGATGGTATGTAGGCCTATTGTATTGTATTATATTGATTGTATTTTATTTTATTGTATTGTAGGCCTATTTATTATATCGTATTGTGTATTTATTGTAGTGTATTGTATTGTATTGTATTGTAATGTATTTACTGTATTGTATTCTAAAAGTCGAATTTAACGTACGGACCGAGGGCTACACCAGTGGCGGTTTAGAACCTGGGATTCGAAAAAGATCGATTGATACGCATTCCAGTCGCCTAAACGTGAAGCAACCAGCTCTGGACAATTTAGTATTTTGTACCGGCTCTTTCCAAATATTGTATTGTATTATATTGTGCTGTATTATAATGTACAACAGGCGTATATTGTGTCATTAAGTTTTGTGCTGATTCCTGTAATTTTGGTAACTTAGAATATAGACCAACCGAAAGCTGTAGGCTGGATAAGTGTTCGAAAAAGGCGACTAACGCAGAAGCTGCAATAAATGGCAAATCGGTCTACGCCACGACTTCTGTGTGGGCTAAGATAATTCAGACTAGCAGTGGTCCTCCCACATCGGCTGGGGTCTATGGCAGACACGGATATACTTCCGTCACTGACAGGACCGCTTCTAAGACTTAATTTAGAGTGCGTTATTACATTCGTAGCATTGATTGTTCGATGTATGGTATTGCACTATATTGTTATATATTGCGAAAGAAACAAACAAGTTTAGCGTTTGTCAGTGATGTCAGCGATATCAGGGACGTCTCAAGCAGAGTAACCAATTGCAAGCAATTCTATACCACCGGAACACACTTGCCAATGCAGTGTCCGAAGAGAAAGCGAGATCCGAAATAGTGCAAGTCCTTTAGACAGTGCAAGACGGTTGGATGAAACAGATCTAAGGAGGCAACAATCGGTTTTCAGCTTGCCCTGGATGGTTGAAATACATGCACATAATGTAAGAGCAAGTAATTTCAGAGTGCTGAAGCGGTAAAACTGAACAATCACCAACCCTTTGAATTGAATTTTATTTATTTCACACGAATCAAATAAATAAGCAGAACTTGTGCAAATGTAGCTAGGAGTGCGAAATGGGACACAAAGGCCCGAAGGCGCTAACATGTACCCCTTACATATAAATCATAATATATCACATTATCATAGTATTATCACAATATCATATATCATAGTATGTCAATCAGTCACAGATACATATACCGTACACAATACATATACAATTATACATACATGATGAGTATAATCGGAGTAATTAAGAAGATTAGTACCAGATGAGCGAGGACTGCGGGATGGTTGATAGGGCGTGATTAGGTCAGCAAGAGAAGACATGCTCATAAAAGTACATGTAGGCCTATGATAATCTTAAAAGTTAGAGATGCAATGTTGTATTAAACATATATCCTGAGGAAGGCAATGGATTAACCACCTCAGCAACCTATATTTTCCTTGAACAAAGGCATCATTTTAGGCGTGGAAGAGGCAAAGCCTTTGTGATGAGACGGACTTATTAGGTTGGTCTATATCGCTCATCAAAGAGCGACATAGTTGATTGTGAGTATGAATTTTTGCCTTGGACCTGCCACATGGGAGAGCACTGGATAGATAGATTGTATTTTTGTTTACTTTCAGCTAAATACGAAGGGAGATTATTTGAAACCGACGTGAACAAGAAGTTTGTCAGTTACGATCATCTGTCTTTGAATTTATTTCAACTGAAGCCGGGCCTTGTCCACTCTGTCCAGATGGAGTCTTATTCTATCCAAGTGGAGGCTTTCCTCAAATCCAGGACAAAGGCCTCCACCTATAGAGGTTAGTTTGTAGTACCGTAATTACTAGTGTAGCCTTTTAATCAATTTTTTACCAGGGGGTCGGACAAAAGCAGACAAGCAAGCAAAATCTATGCGGGGGCGGGGGGGGTGGAGTGTGGGGTAGCAAGAGAATTTTGCGAATACCCGAAAATATGTCAAATAAAATATATATTCATTTCATGAGAGGAAGGGTGTCACCCACCTTCTAGTATGTGCACCCTGGTTTGTCCTTGCTTAAAGACTAAGGCACGATTTAACGGAGATTTCGTCACCTGAAATCGGATCAGCAATGGCGAGCCGGGATTTTATTCATTGCCTATTGACCTGTTGACGAGGCGCTTAATGGATGAGCCACATTTCATTTCCCCAAAAATATCGGCTTGAGCTTAAATTAACTTAGCTAGTACAGAAAGGCTGCTAAAGTTAGGTATCGAGTCTCCATTTCTTGTGTTACCATATTTTTAATCTAACTTTTTGATTCAACTTTATTTTATTCGTTTATTTGCACTGAGCTTATCAAAAAGTGTGCTAATTAAGTTGGAGCAAGATACTACTTCACATGCTTTTATTGTGTGCAGGAATTTGTGCTTCGGACATCGGGCAGAGAACTAACAATTAATTGGTTAATGAAGACTTTACGATGAACCGTAGTCGAAATCAACAACTTTACTAAATATTTGTATTATCACTCATTTTTAACTTATTTGATGACATCAGTCTTGAGATCATCTCCGCGCCTACGTTCGGTAACTAATAATATTATGACACGCAACCTTTATGTGTATATATATATTTATAGATTTAGATATAGATATAGATATAGATGTATATATATATATATATATAAATTATATCATTTATTATTTATTGATTGATTTATTGCAATGTTTTGCAGGCTTATCGAATGCTGCACCTCTACTCTCCACTACACTTACATTGATTACGTCACTGCTCTTGGCTGCATATCTCTATGAGGTGCACACGTATCGATGACATCATCGATGTCTGTGCTGTCAGCTCTGGAAGGTTGATAGGAAAAGTGAGAGGGAGTAGGGCCTACGAAAAGTGGATGGAAGGTAGTTCCAGATCTGTGGCTGCATGATAGTAGGGGTGACTAGATAGTTTTGCAGTGCCAAGATATGATCGGTCTAGTAAGAGTCATTAGATTTGACGATAGTATGGCAGAGACTGGTTTCATTTCTATCAAAGTAAAACATAGGCCTATACATGTTGCTTCGTCCAGTTGTGGCGATGACTTAATATGTTGGAGAAACACATTAAAATACAATCAAAATTAATATGAGTAGTCTATATTGCATCGGCTAAACCAAAAATTAGAGCTATTATAAATATTCTGTCTCACACTAGGTCTCTAAGTAATGAAGTTCGTCCAATATTATTGAGATAAGGTCTCTAATCTTTGCCAGAGCTGCAGTTACATGAAATCAAGAGCAGATTTGTGGGGGGGGGGAGATGACCCCGTCCCTCGATTTGAATATTATTAGAATTTAATACATTCAAAAAAAATTGTAGACCCTACGATTAGCTTCGATTTAACCCGATCCTCATTTCGAAAAAAAAATATATAGAAAGTGTCCCCCCCAGAAAATCCTAGATCCTCCACTGCATGATATCCTCACGTTTCGTGCTAATTAGGACAAACTTTTAAAAGATATTTAAATACTGATGGTGCAATGACTGCAATAGTTGAATTTGTTAAAATAAATGTAAATTTGCTAACAGAAATGTAAATTTGTTAAAAGAAATGTAAATTTGTTAAAAGAAATGTAAATTTTTGCTAAAAGAAATGTAAAATAAATGTTACAACGTAATGTTAAAGTATCGCAAACATTCGATGATATTTTTAATGCTGTACTCTCTGCCTTGGACGTCCATGCGGTGATATCGCCTGCAACACGTGATAATGATATCGCTGGAGGGCTTCTGACGAAATAAAAATTTCTAAGAAATTGAATCTGTCAGTCATAATTTAAATAGCATAGTAAATTTGTCATAGTAAATTCGGAGGATTACCCTGGCTGGGATCCACTCATGGACTGTCGTTCATGATAAATTGACATTTCCAGGACTCTAAGGACTCTTGAAACCTTTCCTGTTTTCTCTCCTTAATGTTGGGCGCGTCCTCAATGCTCGACGGAGGATTGATAGCTGGTTAGGCGGATATACGAGGTTTCCTGAGGTCAGGTCCACAAATGACGTGATGGCCGTCTGATGATGATGAAATTTGTCTTGAAAAAGATTGTTAATCTGTTGGAAATATTGACTGATAGAGCTATCATTATTTTCTACTTGTTAGCCTACATATTGCCTAATAATTATGGAACAAAATAATGTGACAATAACATGTATCCGTAATATCCGTATAATTCACAATATTGTCCCAGTTGGATAACGTAGTCGGTTATAGGCCTACGCTTGATCGATAAGCAGGATGTCAAGAGTTCGAGTCCCAACCGATTCCGTCGCTGACAATATCCTTCGTTACAGAAACCGACGTTAAACTTAACTGTGCAGTTTAATTAAACGAGGCAGAGCAAAGCTGTTTGATTTTATTAGTATTTTTTACCTTCTTTTATTTGTTTATCTCGACTCAATTACCGCAATCGGTGCAAACAATATATAAATACATACAAATTAGAAGGTGGCGACCATAAAAGAGCCCAGGCTCTGTGAGATTAAGCAATAATAGTAGCCACTGCTTAATATTATAAATAAGGTCTAGATTCTGGAGATATAGGCCTAGTAGTGACAGTACACTACTACATTGAAACAGAAATTCGAGAAAACCCTATGGAATCAGAGACATAATAAAGTGGTTTATAAGCCCTGCTATAACACAAATAGGCCTATGCAAAGAGTTACAGGGATTAGCAAATAGCAAATACAAATTACATTGGTTCCTAGCCGGTTGTCTTTTGATAGGCCTACATGACTTTGTCTATTGGGCTATATGGGCCTATAGTCCTACACCGTGTAATGTTGAATGGTATATTAATTATATAAGATCGCGCATATTTCAATTGTACTTCAGAGGCAATGCTGAGTAGCCAGTGAAGCGCTGTAAATATATTACAATTTTAATACATACAATCAATCAATCAATCAATGAGAATTTAACGTCCGTTTCATTATCTGACGACGACATCAGGGTCATACGCGTATAATAGTAATATAGGTTTGGCGTCCGTTTTCTAATCCAGGGATGACATCAGAGAGGCTTTGGGACGAGAAAGCCGAAGTTCGTTTCGAAATTTGGCTAGCTAATGCAATCGCCAAATCGCCAGAGATATTGATAAATATATACAAACTTTCAGTTTGTTCTGTGGTAGTTCTGGGAAACTTGAGAATCTAGACGAATAGAAAACTTCACGTGTCGTAAGAGGCGACTAACGCAGATGTTGCAGTGAAGAACAAAGTGGTCTACGCCCTGACTTCTGTGCATTTGATCAATTGGTCCCTCAATATCAGACAAGCAGAGGTCCTGCCACATCGATTGTGGCATATGGCTGCCTATGCTACTCTACCCTTCACTGTTTAAAGGGCTTCTGATGATATCTAGCACTATTAGTATCTAATGTTTAAACCATATGTAGCCTAATCTATAAAATTCTATAGAAAAATTTTGCGTATTTCTTACACAAGACACATTACAAATGAAGAAGTCTTAAATTGGATGGAGACAACAAGAATTATATTAAATGATGCGCGGAACAGACAGATGAGCTTTTTTGGTCATGTTATGAAGAATAAAGAAATAGAAAACGAAAACAAAAACATAATCATAAGCGGAAAAATTGAAGGAAAGCGTTGCAAAACGAAGACAAAGAATTACCTATAAAAAGAGTCTCAGTGAATGGATAAACGTTGAAGAAAGTAGAAATGATTAGATTTGCGGAGACAGAGATATTTGGAAAACCACGACCGTCAAAGCTGAGAACCGGCAGGACACCTGAAAGAAGAAGAAGAAGCCTAATCTAATCTAATATTATATGTCACTTCCTGATGATAGGCATTGCTTCACGACATCCCAAATACAATCCTGGATATAAGTCTATATCAAAGTCATTTATAAGCCATAGGCTATTAGATCAAACTTGGGGGGGGGGGGGTTGAAAGATATTCCGACCCCTACATCTCGAACTTACGGAGGGGAGGGGGGGGGTCCGACCCGGAGCCCCTGTAGGTCTACGCCCATGATCGTCACAGTATAATAAGGATTTATCGTCCGGTATGTCTTCTGACGACGACATTAGGAACGTCCGGATGTCTTACTCTGACAGATAGTTGCCTAGCTGATAAAGTAAGCCTGATAGGTCTAGACGCCAAATCCGTGATAATTCGTTCATAACTCACATTCTGTATTGGTATTTCTATTTTTTTCTAATTGACACAGAATATTCTCTAATAAGTCTATTCAGATATTAGAGGATCTCAATTCTCTGCCTTGTTGCATTTGTATCTCAGAAGTAGCTGAATCATCTGATAGATGTGACAAATCATGGAACTGGACAAGACTTCCTTCAGGGCTCTCTTCGTGGTTGTCTTGACCATTCTCAATATTCCAGGTAAATATACTTTTACTGATAAGTTATAAGCTTACTAATAAGTTTTAAATTTAGTCTTTTAACATCGCATTCCCGAAAGAGAGAGAGAGAGAAACAAGAAGATCCTATAAATAAGATATAGAAATTCTCAAATAGATTTACGATAAGCGCTCATTTGATATTTTGTATCATTATTTTTCTCTATATTTCTGAAATATAGTCAGGATTTGGTTGACTTAATAGCAGAGTCTCTGACATCGTCGTCAGACTATGGACCGGACGTTAAATACTTGCATTATATTTATAATCCACAGACTTAGCAGTAGGACAATCGTGCAACGTAACTGCTCTGAACGTGTGTGTGGATCTTCTCGGAGCCTACGCCAAAGACTTTGAGTCATTCTCCGTGGACTCCACCAACATCACCCAGGCATGCAAGTAGGTCACATTAAACAGGTCAAAGTACCACCGAATCAATACTAACTCCCAGTCATTATTGACCGGGAGTCATTATTGACTCGGAGTCATTATTGACCCGGAGTCATTATTGACCCGGAGTCATTACTGACCCGGATTCATTATTGACCTGGAGTCACTATTGACCCGGAGTCATTATTGACCTGGATTCATTATTGACCTGGAGTCATTATTGACCCGGAGTCAGTATTGACCTGGAGTCATTATTGACCCGGAGTCATTATTGACTTGGAGTCTTTATTGCCAAGTCGCTTCATTAAAAGCCTTGCACCGGTTTCAAGATTGTTATTATTCAACAACTATTTTTTCCGTAGGCTATATTTCACGCATGTACGCACAAGCGCACATGCTATTTTCTTGTCGTAGTTGGTGTTTTTGTGTTTTATTATTTTTTACCACTCCATTACTAATCGTACCTTTGCCTTTTGATAGGGGGGGGGGAGGAATGCTACTTTCGCCGGAACACGAGAGAGAGACGAGAGAGAGAGAGAGAGAGAGAGAGAAAGAGAGAGAGATACGATTAATCATGGATGGAAAAAGTCTGGCAACATATGCTTGTAAAATAGTCTCAAGACCGATAATTCTGCATAACACAGCTATAGAAATTGTCATTTAAAAAATTGAACAAATATGCTAATCGAATCAAATTAACATTGGCTTATCAAAATTATAAACTAATTAATACACTATTTAAAATTAAAAAATTTATATGCTAATTAATAATTTAAAATATTAAATATAAAAAATTGATCGGAATTTTTCACAACTTTGATGGCTGGAAAATAGAACGGATATTGTACGGTAGGGGTCCTATCTAAAGAAAAACGGTTAATAAGTATGTAATGTCTGAAATGTAAATAATAATGTAAATGTATATAAAATGTAAATGTAAATAAGCATGTAATGCCTGAAATGTTTTGTAACACTGTAATTGAAGTAGTGCTTCGAGTGATAATTTTAAGGCTTATAAAAACCCGTGTGAATAGATCTACAATTCTATATGTACGTGATGTCTACGTCGAACTTCTTCAGTGAGATTATAGTATTTACTTATATAATAACTTTGAAATAGCGTTGAACTTACGATTACAAAATAATAGAGAAGGATTATCGACGTCCCTGATATCGTCTTAAGATGATGAAACGAACGTTAAACCCATATTGTATTGTAATATCGAAGTCATCAGGTCAATGGCAGGGCAGGTCAATGGCAGGTCCAAGGTACATACTCTGAAACACTCTAATGTAACCTTTTTTCTTGGGAATATATATTCTGACTTCCGAGGTGGTATCCCGTTGCCTTCCTATGAAAGCTGTTGCCTTCAGTATGAAAATATCCGCGTTAGTCGGCTCTTTTATAACTATTTTTAGTTGACTACTATTTTAGTTCAGAAAAAAGTACAGTTTTCCTAAGTTAGTAACTAATTAGTTAAACAACTTAAAAAAATTTAAAAGTGAATAATTTTGGTTCTAATACATATCGTCGAAGTTCTGAGCAAATCTGTTAAATGAAGGCATGAGCAAATTTTCTAGTTTTGCAGAACAAAATACTTTAAGAACAAAGTTTCCGTGCCGATTACTATGGAATTCGATCTATCCTGTTGGCTCTACAAATTGACAAATTATATTTTTATTTAACTTATAATTAACTATTTATATTAAATTTAATGTAAAAAGTAGTTTTGACAATTAGTTAATAGTTACATATTTTTCTTTAGTTAAAAGTTTAATAACTCTTCTTTAGTTTAGTTACATAATTAGTTTAACTACTGATTTAATCAGCAAATATTTCCTTTTATTTTGATACCCATCACTGATGGTTTTCCATCAGTTCCTATATTTAGCCATATTCTGTTTGCTTTTCAAAACTATTTAGCGTTGACCACTTTATAATTCATATACACGATAATCTTGGTCTGCCCCTGATACCCCTCCCACAAACTTTTCCATCTATATACATAAATGCAAATTTCCATTTGATCCCCTTCCAAATATGATCTTCAAATTACATTTTTCGTTTCCGCGTATCGGTTAGGTAATGTAGTCCTGAATATATTATATCAAATTCTTATTTGTTAGCCTACTAACTTTATCTGCATAACTATCTTCAGCACTCTTCTATAATAATACCAATACTCTAAAGCATCGGTTGTCTTTTGCCTTGTTCCTTGTCAGGCCTAATCTCTCGCAACCGTAATTTTTAAAAACATAACAATTTAAATATCTTCAGTCAGTGTATCATAGTCACATGAATATTTTGTCCCATGTCCTATAAAGAATTCCATTCAAAGAAATGCAGAAAATCACTCCCTTCAGCTCTCTATGTTACAAATAAGCACGATCAATTACTGTAAACATAAGCGCTGTTAATCCTTATTGCTACTGTGTCACAACCCTAAGACTCGGAGTTCGTGTTCTCTGGAAGACGATTTTAGAATAGGTAAATATTGATTTATCTTTTGTCTTGGTATTATAAGACAGTAGGGTATACATTTGTTTAAGGTTGAATATAAGACTAATCCCCGATGATCCACAGTCATGTTGCACTGAGATTTTCATATTATAACACAATTGTCATAAGATGTTAGAAAGTCTGAAAAACTTCGGTTTGATTAATGGGACAAGTTTTGGGACATTCAAAGCAAACAATGATTGTATTTTTATTTAAAAATAAAAGAGGCCTAGTTAAGCTATGTCATTTTTGTTACAAATACTATTTTATACATATATCATGTGTGATCCGAAATAAACAGTAACAATTCGTATCAAAAGTGCAAGAATCTGAGAAATAAAATAGAATAAACAAATCTATGAAAATACTCTAAAACAGATCTGTCAACTGTGCACGTAGGCCTACGTAAGACTCACCTAACAGAGATACTGAAAACTAGACTGCATGGGAACATATTTGCTTGAGAAAGTTAATTTTTTTATTGCAGACACCATGCACTGTAGAGTGTGCGATTATGCCATCTGTATACAAATTTAGCACATCTTCAATGTTTGGTATTTATGTATCACTTCATGACGAAAAAGTGGTAGTTAAATCTTTTTTGACTGACTTTCATTTGTGCTTATTGTTTATATTTTTTGTACAGCAGTTTCTAAAATCGGTTTCGACCATAACACCTCTACAAACATATTGTTGCCAATAATAATAAGCTTTAACCCAAACCCTAACCCAAACCCTAAAAAGTAATACAATAAGGTCATAGTTAATAATGTGCTAAATTTGTATACAGATGGCATAATCGCGTACGGTACCGTGAAGGCAAGGACTTTATAACGGAACACATTTATCTTTGACGGATAGCATGCTCCCTAATAAGCGATGTAGCATACATTAGTTTCTATGTGAAAATATATGCATTGGGCCTGCCATGTGGTAAGGAACTGGATGGATAGATAGTAGTAGTAGTAGTAGTATTTTATTAAGAAATCATTATGGCACACGCACAATGATATTATAAACTAGAATATATACCTAGCAAAACAATTACAAACAAAATACATACATCAGTCCATAAGAGTCAGTTAGCATTGAGTTTAAGTTGATCTATAATTGAGAACAAGTTCTAAGGTAGGACTTGCTAATATTATAAATTAATATTCAAAGAGCATTCTGTTAATGAAGTTTTTAGCTGTAAGAGCAGTGCACAGGGGAGCGTTCTATTATGGGATCTCTTACGCAGGTTATAAGATTGTAGGCCAACCTTAACATGTGGTAATAATTGATTGAATACGTGTTGTTCGTTATTCAAAATGCCACTGAATAGGGTTCGGTCTAGCTTAGACATTCCTCTTCAAGTTCAGGAAGTATTAAACCTCCGTCCAAATCCCATCTCTTTACCTTATGGATAACGCTTGAAAGCATTATTCATACTGCTGTTATGAAACAGATTACTAGGTAGGTTTGAGTGTGTTTAATGTCAAGGTTCAGAAGCACAATGTGCTTCTCTTCAAGACGACTCAACGCCATCGAGCACTACTGTCACAAAGATTGGGTTAAGCTTAATACAGGTTATTATAGGCCTACCCATTTAAACACAAAAACAGCAGATGGATATACAGATTGAGGTGTTTTACACATCGAAACAAAACAACTGCCATAAATATAATAATGATAGAAATTATAATACCATTAATAGACTAACAGTAATATTTAATGTAATAGTTTTACAAATACAGGATTCTCATTCTTAAATATTGTCAGAAACACACCCGACTTTAAATAAATGCCAAGTTCATCGAGGTTTGGGAAATTGAGAACATAATGTAATGTACCTTTTATTCTTATATTCGTGAGAACTAATTTGTTGAAATGTAGAGAAAAAAAGAAGACGAACTCCGAGTGGCAGTACTGTTTGTTTACTTTGTGAACTGATGTCATGACTACCAGGACATCGCCATTTTCCTGATATCATCTTTAGATACCAAAGATTAAGCAAAATCCGCCTAACTTTAATATTGGGACAGAGAGGTGTATTACACAGCTGATCCTAATCAAAGTTAATCGTATCAGGCCTTCCTCACCGTTTAAGGAACTTAACTGTTTGAAGGATTAAAGAAATAGTTTATTATAACACTTGTGTGATACCAACGAGGAATTGAGATAGTTTTCCCGTGGACTAGGACACAAAACAAGGGCTTGTTTTGTGGGTTACTATCGC
>JAQFZF010001056.1:0-15064 GCA_034695365.1 Enchytraeus norvegicus | reverse complement strand
AGGCTACATACTGTTTTGTCGTCCTCTGTTCTGATTGGATAATCTCTAGCCTGCTGGAGATAAGCCTTTGCCACATCTCTCTGATTCATCCTCAGATATGTTTTACCCAGCATCAATAGATTCATGCTGTAGAAGTTTGCATCAACTGTGACAAACACACATAATACATGTAAGCCATACATACACACTACACATACAAACACATGCACATGTTTGCCTACACATATATCGCACACACACAACACACATACATCTCATACACACACATACACAATACATATACTTCACATACATATGCACACAGCATGACACATGTTTGTATACACATACGTCGCATACAGTGTGCCATACAAACAACTACAAATACGTCTTGGGGTAGGGTATACAGCCAAAACTCACCATTTACATAAGTTAATCCTGGAAGTAAAGATATAATCCACTACAATGATTGAGTCACGAATCTCACCATGCCTTGTATAGTGGTTAATTAGCTCAGATCGAAATTCAGAAGCATAATATGTAACTAATCCAGGCTCCCCTGACGATGATGGTGGCTTTGAACAATTAGGCAAACATTAAACTGGACTACTTAGTATTTAGTAGACTTATTGCCTTATAAAAGTAGAAGTAGAGCTGTACTTACAGATCGAAATTCAGAAGCATAATATGTAACTAATCCAGGCTCCCCTGACGATGATGGTGGCTTTGAACAATTAGACAAACATTAAACCAGACTACTTAGTATTTAGTAGACTTATTGCCTTATAAAAGTAGAAGTAGAGCTGTACTTACTCTTCTCTGCTTGTAGGAAATAGTTCAGTGCCTGAAACAACAACACAAACTCAACTTTTTTAATTAAATAAATAATAAAGATTTTCTTATATTTTGCTCGTTCATCGGTTATAATAAAGATTGGTTGTTGAATAACATTTTTGTAATGTAACAGACCCATTGTTGCATTAACAAATCGTATCTGTAACGAACTCTCTATCCACTATTCAGCATCAGTTAACCTGACAAATGAACCTGTTGATTCTAATATTCAAATATTACTATTACGGGTCTGTCTCTGACAGTATTCTTGAATACGGAAACAGACGTTAAACTTAGCTTTACAGCTTTTTAATAATTATAATTAGGCTCCTGACAGTAATGTCATAGATATTTGGACCCAATCAATATAGAATTCTGTATTTTATTTTCATCTTGTATCTTCTACATGTATATTGTAATTTGTTTGCATATTCTTCAACACTTTCCGTGTTGGTTCCGGGACTTTCCCGTGTTGATTCCGGAAACTTGAGAATTAGGACCAACCGAAAACTGCACGTGTCCTAAGAGGCGACTAACTTCGATGCCGCAGTGAAGGGCAGAGTGGTCTGCGCCATGACTTCTGTGTATGTGACCATTTGGTCACTCACGTTCCAGATTAGCAGAGATCTCGCCACATCGGCTGTGGCATATGTCAGGCTAGGCTACTCTACCTTTCACTCGTCAAAAGCGCTTCTGAAACTTAAGTTAAGAGTGCGCTATATAAAAGCTTCCGATTGATTGATTGATATTCTGTATGTGATTGTAACAGTCTGCGAATGGCAGATTGGTAGTAAAAAACGAATATAATAATTATTTCATACAACATAGTCTCAGACAAGGATTGCTAGGATAGCATCATTAAACAATAATAATTCTATTTCATTCTACTATGATGCTGAAAAATTTCCTTTCGCCAAAATCCTAGATCGCCATTATCTGAAAAACCCTCCCCCTTAAAACAGGTCCTATCCGATCATACAATAAATAATACATCAGTAAAAAAAAGTGCAATATAAAATCGTCAAGAAAACAAAATAGTAGAAATGCAAGCTCCAGATATCCACCACTCAGAAGAAACACTAACCAGATATCATAGACGCCTTCTATCACAATTAAGAACTAACAAGTCACCCTTCCTTTTATCCTACTTACACAAAATTAACCCCTCCGAACACCCATCACCACTCTGCCCCCTTTGCTCTGACCAAACACATGACACAAACACCTCTTTCAATGCATACCAATACAGACAACACTTACTCCAATAGACTTATGGAACAATCCCTGCGAGGTGGCAGAGCTGTTGGATATCTGGCGGCGAGCCCTGGATGAGCCCTCCCAAGGACAAAGATGGAGGGATCAGCACCACGGCTGATCTTCGGGTGGGCAACAACAACAACGTTAAACCTTTCTTACTACGTATTATTACCTGCACCGATGATGACGATGATCCTCTTATCAGAGGGAATGAGTCTGGAGGCTCTACGAACTCTGAGGTCCTCAGAGAGGTTGGAGCGACTGGCTGTCACCACCACCTTACCATCCTCTACCTCTACCTACGCACATAACACATTATTCGTCCTGTGTTGGTTCCGGGAAACTTGAAAATAGACCAACCGAAAACAGAACACGTTCATAAAAAGCGATTAAAGCAGATACTTCAATGACAACGCCATGAATTCAGTGTAACCGAATTCCAGACCAACAGAGGTCTGCCACATCGCTTGTGATCTATGGCAGGCTAGGCTACTTTTACCTTCACTGTTCATTAGATCTTCTGAGATTTCGTTAAGAGTGCGATATATAAAAGCTACTGATTGATTGATTGATTGATTGATATTACACATTAAAAACTTAAAGGGCCGATTTCTGAGCTCCAAGTTTATGGTCGTTGCTAGGCATCGGTGGAAACTCGTTAAAAAAATTAATGGAGGAGATAGGAAATTACTTCAGAACCACTGGTCTGAAAAACCTTACCTGAAGTTGAGAAATTGGCCATGTAGTCGATGGTCACTTAACGAAAGATCTGATTTAAAATCTGATCGATGTTAGTTAAAAATAAAAACAAGAAATAAAAGCTGTAAAGCTAAGTTTAACGTCTGTTTCCGTATCCGAGGGTACTGTCAAATAGTAAATGCAAATTGGGAACAGTTTTTCCCAATTTTACTGTCATAAGTCTACTGTAATATCTGAGAAAGTAAAAGTGGTTGTGATTGAGCTTAACTTTGATTGACAATTTTACAGTTAATAAAATAAAAAGTAATAGCAGACTGGAGAGAAAATCTTGTGCAAATAGTATAGGCTTCACTACACCATTTCAATATTAGAATACTGCAGCCCATGGGTCCAGCCATTGGCTAATGGATTGATGAACTGCTGTTAAGAGCCATCTTGAACTTAAGAGAGAATATTTATTAGAGATTAAATATGAGTTAAATAAACACCTGAAAAATTTAGACGAAAGTACCGTTAGCTTGACCGGCCATTAGTTATGAATCTTAGTAACATTATGCGAATCACATTCGAAATGTATTTTTAAGATTATGTAAGATTATAGGACTACATAAAGTTTACATTTTAACGAGGAAAAGGAAAACTATTAAAAGCACTTGAGTCTGGCGCTTTAAACCACCCGTTATTGGCCTACAAGAGATTATAATACTTCCTAATATGAGTATACTCAGGCCTTGTTGTAAACCTTGTGGTTTCATTGATTATATATTATGTAAATGTTGTCAAAACACAATAATTTAATGGCACTGTATTGAAATTTGCAATTTGCGAAAAGAGATATATATACATATATTCCTTTTATTTTCGGTTATATTGGGCCATTCGTAATTGGTATAATAATACTGTGTATAATGCTATACTTTTTTATTGGTATTAGCGGCCCACCATGCTAATTCAAATCAAATCAACTTAGAAATTACTTGCCTGGTTGATTGATTGATTGATTGATTGAGTACCTTATATGAGTGTATACTGTCAAGCCCCGGATGTTCTATTAGATCGCCTGACTCGATATCGAACACTGAACCGTGTCTAGCACAGCGAAGTCTTCTACCGTGTAGGACACCTAAAACAGTATAAATTTCAAAATGTCGATGGCGTCTCTGGGTGAAGAAACCGATGTAAAATCGTTAAATCAGGCAGTATTTATCAGAAGTAGACTGTTTCAGCATGACTTTTATTATTTTAGATGTTCCTGATATCGCCTTTGAGTGAGAAACCGGACGTTTATTAATCCATTGCATTGTATTGTACTAATCACGAGAAAAAAAGCTATAAATATAAGCTATAAGCTTCATGAAAAATCAATTTTGTTGTTTAAGCTAAGTATAAGATTAGTATTTAGATTCCAGAATGGTCGGTAAAATAATGAAAGTACATAGGCTTACCATTTATTAAAGATTCAGATATTGGATCTAAGGGACATTTTGATCCAAAAGCATAAAATTTGTCGTCGTGTTTGGCGATAATTATACCGTATCCCTCCAACTCCAAATGGCGCATTCTGCAGAACAATCAAATAAGTAGGCCTTTTGTGACAATACGTGGGAATTCGTGACTCATTCGGTTAGTGCGTCGGCCAGTTTGTGTCGACTGTTGCACATAAGGTCCGGGTTTCGATTCCCGGTCGAATCAGAAAGTAAAATCGCGGATATACAACGGGCAAACAAGCCCACCATCACTTCGTGGGTTGGATAATTGGTAGCAATTAGTGCGTAGTGGGTGACTACTTCGAAAGATGGCGAAGGTTACCACAGGTCTGGCGTATATGATCCAATTATCAAATTGGACTGTATAGAGTGGAGCTGGCGACCTCACCGTCGGATTAATGACTAGGTCATCTGTGTGCTGCAATCGTTCAGGATCGGGATCAGCTCCGCGCCTACGTTCGGTAACGAATATGGCAAACGACCTTTAACTTTTCTTATAGTGTGATATCTATGATACCGTTGTTAATGCGTAGGTTGTTTTAGAATACCCAAATCCCCATCTTGTTTAGATGCCCTCGTTCTCCATATGACGGTTGGTTTTGATCTTGACTGTCGTTGTATTTCAAATATGAATAATTGTTTAATTATTGTACCACAATTAATAATAAGTTTATTGTCATTGCATGAATCCGGCTATCTCGCCACCTGGCGAGATTAATATCTTACGCAATTAGTATGATTCAAATCAAAATCAAATCCAATAATGGTTTAACGTCCGGTTCATTATCTGACGACGATATTAGGGACGTCTCAGACAGCATAAGTCACACCAGCTGGCCCATCCAAACGCAGCCGGAAAGCACTTCTGCTGAAAGAGAAAAGGGTACAACACGGTGCATGTCCATTTATCCACAAAGAACCTTTATACTTATAAAATAATCCAAGGAGGAAAGTAATGAGTCTTGATTGCATGAGAAGCATAAGCTTATTATTAACTGAAAGGTTTTACCTAGCGACGCTTAATCATCTGTATTATGATTTGTTTATTTCTTATAAATGCTTACAGAAAAACCATATTTTAGAGTTAGTCCAATCGTAGCAATCAATCTATCCAGTGAACATGGCTGGTTGAAGTCAAATATTCCACAATTTCTATTTGTTATGTCTTTTCTCTACTTTATGCACGCTATCTATTAACTCAACATGTCGATTATTTCAAAAAGTTTTAGGTTGAGCCGGCACGACCACCTAAAATACTGCCCTCGTTCTAGAAGTAAGGACTATTGAGGAGTTCCCCTGTTGCCTTCCCCTGTGGCCGCGTTAGTCTGCTTATTCGTAACACATGAAGTCCTCGATTGGTCTATTCTAGAGTCTCGGAATACGAGAAACACCACTGGCTTAAATTTTAACGGAATTTAACCAAATTATTAAATTTAGTTTAATCCACGTTTCCTCGTCAGTTGATGACTGTCAGGGAATTGAAAGCAACATTAAATAAATGTAAGCCAATAAGCAGAATAGAAAGCCCATTGAATGATTATGCCAAAAGTCAATATTAATCCAACTTATGATCGATTCATTAATACATTTTCAACTTATAACATATAAGTAATTCATGACATATTTTATAATTTGTAGTTTCAAAATTTTTTTATGTGCTAGGCCTAGCATTACAATAATATTAAATTTCAATTAAAAAATTAATTTTTATATTTAGAATTATAAAATTAGAATTTTTGCGTTATATTCAATTTGAAACATATTTCTATATTAGCGATGTGTCTACAGGGTGAGTAAAAAAACAACAACCCCCTAGCGAAATCTCAATAACTTCATCAAAACTCAAGATTTTAAAAACACATTTTACAATCTGCTACAGGAGGATTTTTGACATATACCCTCCATATTTGGTCGAAAAATATTTATAAACAAAGAAGTTAAAGCGTTTCTACGAAAAATTCGAAAAAAGCAAATTAACAAAGCTTATTCAACAGGCATTTAAACTTTTTGTTTGTTAATTGTGGCTTTGAACAGGGCTGTTTGTTGTTGGTGCCTATTCTGTTTGAGTACGTGTTCAAAGTGACCGCCATTTGTTCGAATGCGCGCTCGTAACCTTTTCCGGAATGCTAGTACAGCCAGGTCGATGGTCTCTTGTGGCTAGTCTTCCCAGATTGCCTCCAGCGCACTCTTGATCAGTGGCGGCGCCACGCCTGGGCCAGCCGGGGCACGTGGCCCGGCTGAAAACGCCGTGCCCCGGCAGCAGGTGCCCGGGAATGATTTTTTTAAAACAAAATGAACAAATTGTTTTAACGGAATTAAAACATCAGTTTTAATGTGCCCCGTCTCGGGACCTTGGTGCCGCGGAT
This sequence comes from Enchytraeus norvegicus, assembly GCA_034695365.1. Classification (NCBI taxonomy): domain Eukaryota; kingdom Metazoa; phylum Annelida; class Clitellata; order Enchytraeida; family Enchytraeidae; genus Enchytraeus; species Enchytraeus norvegicus. The sequence goes on along the minus strand of JAQFZF010001056.1, from coordinate 8,442 downwards.
TGCCCCATATCCTGGCGCCGCCACTGGTCTTGATTTCAGCCTTGTTGATTGGTTTGAAAAGATGTTTTACAAAACCTTTTTTTCGTATAAGCTTATTGCTTTATACGTGACTACTGCACATGTTTGAGATATTATTTCGCCACGTGGCGCATGCTTATTTTTGCTCTCCATTCCAGATGGAGTGTTCATAGCCTTTCAGAAATTAAGACTTTGTACCGCTCAACTATTTTTCCCCAGACATGGTAGTCGAGAGGTTTGATGTCACATGAATTTGGTAGCCAATCATCCTTCTTGCCGAACTCCGAACCATGCTGCTCGATCCATTCATGTGCAACAACTATTGGACTAAGCTTTATTAATTTGTTTTTTTCGATTTTTTCGTAGAAACGCTGTAACTCTTCATTTATAAATATTTTTTGACCAAATTTGGAGGGTAGATGTCAAAAATCCTCCTCTAGAAGTTTGTAAAATATTTTTTTTTAATCTTGACTTTTGACAAAGTTATTGAGATTTCGCTAGGGGGTTGTCTTTTTTACTCCCCCTGTATATATACGTGGTAATTGAGAACGTCAGTATTCTGCAGAAGGGCCAGTCTCCAGCTCGAAAGAGTCTCTCAGAGAGTAAAATCTCGCATTTTGGAACTGAATAAATAGCCCGTATTATGTCCGCATAGGGCCGTAGTCTACCGTAGATGTGACATCCATAAATGAATGCAACTTTTGGTAAGTTCGGGTCATGTCGAAGTTTCAAATGATAATTACCTATAGCAAAGTTGACGCACCTATTAATGCCCAGATATTGAAATATCTGCATAAAATTGCAGATATAGCAGCATAAAATTGTATATTAAATTGTAAATTAAAATTAAAACTTCAGAAGATTGCGAAGGTTACCACAGGTCTGGCGTATATGATCCAATTACCAAATTGGATTGTATAGAGTGAGGCTGGCGACCTCACCGTCAAATTAACAACTATATCACCTGTGTGCTGCAATCGCTCAGGATCGGGATCAGCTCCGCGCCTACGTTCGTTATCGAATATGGCACACAACCAATAAATAAACAAAGCAATGTACAATTGAAGAATTTTGTTTTTAAAGTCGTATCCCGGGAGCTCCCGGGAGACAGACACGAATTACTGTGATATACAGTTGATGTCAGGTCGGTATCGACATGCTACTGTGGGGTTTATCAAGCGTTCCGTTTATAAAACACTTCGTTAATTAATGGCATGCTGCCACTGAAAGCGTCAAATCAGCTCAGCATAACTAATTATATACGGGCAGTAGGGCACTGTCTCCCTGGTCTATACAGCCATACAGCACAATGCACATGTATCTACATGCACATTACAATGTCATACATGCTGTCACTTTTTAATTTGGCACACGTCACGCATAATTTTTCTTCATAAAGCATTGCAAAGCTAAAGTTAAACTAGCATTTTCGGCACCTGAACGCAGTATCACCGATGGGCCACGCCCGGAGCGCAAGTGGTGCTAATATCGGAGTTGTGACCCAGCGATGGCATATCAAAATAATCTCAAATGAACCAGAGTCTTTTTGAAAGTCAGTATCAATAAAATTAACACAATTTTTATCAATTTTGTATTCATTGAACTAAGTCATTATGTTACTCTGATTGGATTGGCCATGTCGAAAGCATGATGAAGGAGATCATAGAAGGAAAGTTTGATGGAAGAAAAGGACGAGGACGAAGCCGTGTAGGAATGTTAGATGATTAAAAAGAAGGTGGAACATATGATGTCATGAAACGAAAAGATAGCGACAGAGAGTTATGGAGGAATTGGACTCCCAGGACCTGTCATTTGGCAGAGCACTAGATAGATAGATAGATAGATATTCATTAATGAAATAACTTTATATATGGAAAGAAGTACTTGAATAAAAATTGTAGTTAAATCTTAATATGTAAGTGACACTTGTGGCCTGCATTACCGATCACGCGCACTTTTAATATCTTTATTTAAGCTTGAAACTATGAAATGTGTGTTGTGACAAACGGATGAATAAAGAGTAAATAAATCAAAACTACACAAGTAATTGATTGCGATGCATACCCGGAATCAGCGAGACATCTACTTTCTTTGGCAGAGGCTCTCAATAGCTCTGTAGATATTTAATGCGGTTTGCTTTCGCGGGTCTTTCAATCAAGCTATCTCTAGTAGCCGGGCCACGAGTCATTCCGTCCTCAATGAATCGTTTTTATAAAACCCACCAAGTTGTTTACACCAAGGAAAAAACTACAACTAAAAGAAAGTGATTGACTGATTAGGTTGGCTGATTAATTGATTGACTGATTGATTGCTACAGTTCACATGCACGTGCTTTATTATTTATAGTTCACATGCACATAACACGTGCCTGATAGATAGAATTGATCATTCGTTTGCTAATTTACTAACTCATTCATTGCTGATTGATTGATTGATAGAGATTAATTGCATAATTATTTGAATTATTAAATTCGTTTAGTAATTTGTTATAAAATGTTTAAATATAATGATTGATATGACCTATCAAACAATTGCTAATTAATTTAATATATTAATTAATCATTCAACTGATACCGAATAAAATACGGAATAAAATACGGAATATAATACGGAATAAAATACGGAATATAATACGGAATATAACACGGAATATAATACGTACATGTGTGGAGACACTCGATGATACTGGTAGCCTCTATCAGGTACCCACTGCATAGAGCACACAGTAGGTGCTCGTTGATCACCTGCACAGTGCACCTCCCATCGTACCCCTCCAGGCCCCTCTTCTGCCCCCCAGGACCGCTCAGACCACCTCGCCTTCCTACCGCCCCTGCTGGACCAGTCGCTGATGATGTCCCTTTGCTTCCTCCAGTGGGTGACTGATGTCGTTGCAGAGATGAAGATGACGAAGATCTAGAGGTTTGTGTACCACTGCCACCAGGTGACTGGTATCGTTCCTGAGGCAAGGACACTGGCGACATTGACGTCATTGATGCACTTGTACCAGGCGAGTGATATCGTTCCAGGGACACGGGCATTGACGACATTGACGTACTGGTGCCAGGTGACTGATATCGTTCCTGAGGCACGGACACTGACAATATTGACGAACTTGTACCAGGTGACTGATGCCGTTGTTGGAACACTGACAATGACGACATTGACGAACTTGAACCAGGTGAATACTGACTTCGAGATGACCTCATAACATCCTTTGCCACTTCAGAGGAAGTCTTCTCCAAATGGCCGGCTCTAGTGACAAGTTCAGCCGCTGTTGTGGCGCCTCTAGCTGCTACAATTGTGTCTTCTCCAGCAACCGCCAGACCCTGACCAATCGCTGCACTCGATTCTGAAGCTCCCCTTTGTGACGTCATACTATATGGCGAGTTTGTCTGCAAATAAAGCAAAATAATCGCTTGAATTATTACAGGGAAATTTGGAATATTATAGTAGCACGGAAGCCCACATGTGACTATAAAAGGTTTAAATAAATGTGGACATTTTCGACTGTCCTTCAAACACATCGCCATACTTTCAAATAATTACGGTTCATTTCAGAATCTGGGCTTATTTTTATTATTCTCATATAGACTGAGTCGTCTTGATGTGCCATGAAGACATTTAATGCAGATCTTGAATTTCATTAACAACTAACAAATCTCCGATAGTGACTCTATAAATCTTTAAATCAGATCTTTAAATCAGAAATTCAAGATCTGCATTTATCGGAGATAGTATTGAATAGAGAGATAGTATTGAATCTGTATTGTATAAGTCAGCAGAAAGACACGGAAGCTGACATCCGGAGGAAGTTATATGGCAGGAGAGCAAAGAGAAACATGGTGTCCTACAGGAATATTTAACAATTACAATTAATTTTAATTTACTAACACTTTAAGAAACTACAATAGCTAGCTAATACATGTTTACTCATAATATACTTTAACATATAAACTATACAATACATTCATGCAAAAAGTTTGATAAAAGTGATTTTGAAAAATGTGCAGATCCTTGCTTTTTAAGGTTCTATAATAAAGTATATTATATCACAAGTGTATAGGTTATTATTCATATATCTCCGTATACTGTCCGGTGTCCAATTTGTGTTAAACTGCATGTCGAAGATCCGAGTTCGATTCCCGGTTAATCAGGGACTATAACATCGGATGTGCAAGGGCCAACCAAACTATCTTTCCCTCTATGGATCGGATAATTGGAAGCAATATAATTATATGTCATTTGTGTGTTTGTCGTTGATGTGATGTATTCTAGTTTGCATCATCGTGCGTCTGTCATGGTGATTCGTTAATAAAAATACTACTACTACAATTAGTACATAGTGGGTGACTGCTACAAAAGATTGTGAAGTTAAGTACAGGTCTGGCGTACGATTTATTGCAGCTATGAAGAGTGGCGACCTCACTGTTGGATTAATTACAACTGTCACCTAGTGCTGTACCGCTCAGTTTGGAATCAATAAGTATTATAAGTTAAATTTTGAGAGACTGAATGACAAAGAGTTTGAACATTTATTAGCAAAACGAAGCACTCCTTTAAAAATGCGAACATGTGCTATGATGCCAGAGCAAGATTTAAGTGAAATTTAAAAAAAATTATGTTGTACAATTTTGCTATCATTTTCTATGTTACGAGCATTGTTCAATATTATGCTCAACATTTTCATGCATAGAAAATATATTTGTTTAAAATGTACAACTTTTTTAAGGGACGTGACCAAACAGGAGGGGGGGGGGGTTCATAGGTGCCCCGGCCTAACCGGCTGGAAAGGGCTCGGCCCTCCTTTAGCCTAAAGCTGTAAAGCTAAGTTTAACGTCTGTTTTCGTATCCAAAGACATTGTCAGCGACGGACCCGGCAGGGACTCCAACCCTTGACCTCATACTTATCAGGGAAGCTTTGTACCAATTAGGCTAACCAGCCGGGACACTAGGCACTCCAAGAGAGAAAGATGGGATAGGTACAATCTTTAATTAACATTCCTCAAACCACTCCATAAACCCTGTGCCCATCCAAGCATGTGCAGCTGTCAATCACTTTGATTGATGGTAACAGCTTCATATAAACAAACTCCTCCCCGTCCAACGTCACGTCCCAAACCACGCCCCCTGCATGACTCATCTGAGCATTGGAATGAGACACGATGAGCGGAATAATAATCTATCGTTAGCTGAGAGAAAGTCAGCAATGTGTGAATTTAGGAGAGGCAAGGCACCAGATGCGATTCTAGTCAAAATTATAAATACTGCATATATATTTTGCTAGGGGGAGGGCAAGTTGGGGACAAATTTGATACCTCACCCTGTAGCTCCTATTTAACTATCTAACTAACTTAACTATCAAATTTAACGTCAGTTTCTTCGTCTTGCGACGACATTAGGAACGTCCTCACAGTCTCCAACAACATTTGAACTACCGTACCATCCTTGATGTCGTCGTAAGATATGTTTGTCAACATATTTTTCTCACGTGACATATGCACATGTTTACCTATAGTTTCCAATCATGGTTAGTTTCCTTCCAAGACTAATTTTTTACCTCTCCTGTGACACTCCACGATTAATCGTACCTTTGCTGTAGATAGTGCGTGAGCAATACGGCTACATGTAGCTATAGCGCAGGTACACGATTTACCGTCCTGACACTCTGGGATAATTCATTTATTGACTGACCTGGGACTCAAACCCAGATCACTTGCTTCTGAGTCGAACACTCAAACCGTTGAGCCAACTCCCCCTCTTTCTGATGATGAAACGGACGTCTAGTTTGCAATGTCTACCCAATAAATATTTTCTATATTGTTATATTTATCTTATTGTTATATTATATTTTCTATATTCTATATAAATATTTGTCAATAGTAATCAGTGGGAGCAAGGCCATTGGCCATAATCACCATAATATTATATATAATAATTATATATAATAATATTTATGTCGTGTAGTCTTGACGTTGTTTCAGATGCCTCTTTGTTGAATATTAAACGCTTCTTAATAAGTTGGGCTGAAAATCAATAATTAGGCTAATAATTTTGTTCCTTAGTCTCGTTATACTAATTATTCACTTTAAACTTCATAAATTTTGCAGACAATATTCACATTCTGTCGACGCTATTATTTGAATATTCCAATATTCTCCATTTATGCTGTTCAGCTTCTGTCAGTGCGTGCCGGATGTCCATTTTAGCTCTTCTTTCACTGAATAATATCAATTGACATGCAATTTATTTCGCGGAAGAATACACCAGATTGCCTCCTTACTCAGGGATCTCTGCGGAGGAATACAGTGGATTTCATCTTGGCGCATACCAAATGCAATTTTGGGGGTGAGCATTTATCTCTGGGAGAAATTTAGAAAAATGTTAGCAAGTTTTTAAATTGTTCTAATGGAAATACTAATAAATTCAAATACATGCATATTTTTTATTAATGACACCTTGGGGATTCTTATTCCTCTATACCCTTTCCCTAAGGGCCAAGGCTAAACCACAGTGAGTCCACGAATAGACTGCAACACAAGAAGGACAGCGTCGCAGATGCCGATAATAATGTCACTAAATCCCGCTCCATTACAATCCGGCCTCCTGGGAACGTCATCATCTGACTGCTTCACAATCTTCTGCTCCAATGACAACTGTCCACGCTCTATGCATGCATCAGCAGCTTGCTGAAGAGGCAGTGCCGCCAGCAGTAGCAGCTTTCTGCAGCCAGGAGCCCCCATTGGGGTTTGAGGGGATTATGGAGCGGCTAGCTATATTTTTGAGGCTGGAAGGGGGGGGGGGACTTGTGGCTACCTAAAATGAAGAGCTTGGGGGGGGGGGTAGAAATCATCATATATTAGACTTTTGGGGGCGATCCATCAAGCATGGGGCCCCTGGCTCTTGCAGCAGCAGCTTCTTGCAGCGGCAGTGCCTCCAGCAACAGCAGCTGCTTGCTGCAGCGGCAATGCCTCTTGCTTCCTCAAACTTCTGCTGCTAACTGTACAAAACTCATCAATTAAGTCCATATTGCTTCTATCTCAAAATGCCAACAGGTAATAAAATGCTCCTTATTTGACTTTTTCTGGTATTTTTAATTCGTTAATTAAAAGAATGCATTTTTCATTCTCTGCAGGAGAAAATGTGCAACATTTAACGAGAGCAGCCCATCTTTGATGATGCCTTCGTCATGCTAAATGTCCATCATACCTCAGCTGGAAGCTGCTAGATACATCTGATACATATCTATCGAGAATAATGTTTATCACACAAAGCCGTCACATGACAAGACCTCTCAGAATTACAATTACAATTATTCTGCTTGTTGATGTTGGTGCCTTCGCGCCATATCCTCGACACACCCGGCTGGGAACGCAACTGACAAGCCATGTTAATCACACGAAGCCGTGATGTGGCAGTAACCCGACCCCTTGCATTAAACCGTAATAGCATTTGATGACCCAGCGACGCTAAGCGTGAGCAGAGTCCTCTGAACATTTTGAGAGAGAATTAAGAGGCAATTTATTTAAATGTCAGCTCCAGGGATATACGAACGGCTCTAGGCGATGTGTCTTAATCCTCGTGTACACAGACTATGTACAGCAGCTATGTGTGACAACGGCCAAATATGTTGCATAGGAAGCGTGTTATGAAAACAGGCTTCCTAAAGTAATTTCTCGTTGCCTATTAACTATTGCATCGTTCTTGTGGAATTTCCTCAACCGCTTTATATACAACTGCTGCTATAGGAGCAGTTGTGCGCGACAGTTGAAATGTCGCATGTGACTCTGATGTAGCTAATAAATCGATTAATCGACCAATGGCTTCCTAGTCCTGCTACCACTATCTCCGTCTCTGACTCTCTCTCTCTCTCTCCAAATCTCTTTCTATCGTTATTTTTTCTTTCACACATTAATTCCCTACTTTCTTGTTGGAGTATGGGTGTGTTTCTTTTCAACTTCCAACATCCTCTTCCTGATTATTAGAAAACGTTGATAGGTTTTTTAATTTAAATTTCGTTACTTCCTAAATTACAAATGCCACTTTATACGCCCTCCTATAGTCTTCTTAGAATTTCGTTAATACAACTTAGTCAGCTGAATTATTAGATGATATAGAATCGGTTTCATTACGGAGTCGCACCAGAATATTATATATATTTACCATCTGCTTTATATTACACTATATATAATTATTTATTTGTATATTCTCAACAATTAACAACAGAATGACACTTTATTAAACTCCACAATCCCTCAAAGAGCTTGTAATAAGAGAAGACACATCTCCGCGGCTGGGTGGTTAGCGCGTCGGCCCGTTTGTGGCGAATTTTGCACATATTGTTTGGGTACCATTCACGGTCGAGTCAATCAAAGAGTAAAATATAGAATACTAGTGAAAAGACCTTTGATAAAAGGCTTTATTAAT
>JAQFZF010001055.1:0-15066 GCA_034695365.1 Enchytraeus norvegicus | reverse complement strand
TTCGTGTTTGCCTATTCCTTTTGACAAATTTATTTTGCTACAATAACTATGACTTAATAATTATTTATAATTCATTTTATAATTTTCAATCTCCTGTAGAGTTTTAATTAAGTTTATGCACATTACTGCTTATCTGTCTGATTGGTTTCTGTGCATGCAGTGAAATTGTAGTAAATGAAATAAATAAAGGAATGAATAATAAAAAATAAATATGTACCATTTTCCCGTTTTGGGTCCGGGATATTTGAGAATAGTCCAACCGATAACTGCACATGTTTGGAAAGAGCCGACTAAAGCAAAGCAGATACTGAGGAGAGCATTAGAAAACCACCTCAGAAACCTATATTTTCCTTGAACAAAGGCATCATTCTAGGTGTGGAAAAGGCAATGCCTTTGTGATGAGACGGACTTATTAGGTTGGTCGATGGTGTGCTCAGTAAAGAGCGAGATAGTGTGTGTATAATTTTTTTCCTTGGATCTGACACGTGACAGAGCACTGGAGAGATAGATATGTACCATGGGTGTATATAATTACCATGAGTTAAAACGTTTTAAAAATTAGATTTAAATTTGAATTCACTGTACTTATTTTAATTACTAGTGATTTCATATTAGCTGTCATTGCACTGCTAAAGTTTAGTACTCTGTGCTGTTCATGATCGTATTTTATGTATCACATAGGTGCTGCAAAGCCTTTGGTCATTGTAATTACCACAAATTAACTTTTCTATGATGCAATTGTTTTAATGTTCTTGTGGATGATGACACAAATACAAAATACAAATACAAAACAAACAATACGCATTCCAATCGAGTTATGAAACAACCCCTGCGAGGTGGCGAAGCTGCAGGATACCTGGCGGCGAGCCATGGATGAGCTCTCTCAATGACGAAGATAAAGTGGGCCAGCACCACGGCTGGTCTTCGTGGTGGTCAACAACAACATGGACGGCGAAAATAAACTAAATACAAAACTGTGCAGGCTATGCACACGTTTGTAGGTTTAAATCTGTCCGATTGTCACGACATTTTTCCTTTTCGAAATATTATTCGAAGTTTAGCAGGGATAGGGAAGGGATAGGGGAGGGATAGGGGAGGGATAGGGGAGGGATAGGGGAGGGATAGGGGAGGGTAAGTGTAAATCTAACCGTGAACCTCACCTTGACCATAAAACTAACAGAGAAATTGTTAGAAAATCGGAAATCAGTTTGACTACAATGGAAATGACCATAGTTGTGAAATGTGTATTTTATGTATTTTATAATACTTGAAAAATATATGTATTTTACTTTATTTTATTTTTATTTTGCCGTATTTCATGTATTTTATGTATTTTATGTATTTCATGTATTTTACTGTATTATATTTTAACTTTGATGTATTTCACATCTATGAAAATGACTATGAAAGTAAATTAATGTACCGACACAGTTTCGGATCTCGTTCTCTCTATGGGTATCCCTAATTGCCAAGTCTAATCAGACGCTAAAACTAGCATTTCAGCTTTAGTGACGGTTGAGCAAGAAGGCAAGTCGGTACAGTGGCCGACTAAGGTTCCATAGGTTCACGGTTCCCAGGGCTTTCAGTCACTGTTGTATCCGCTAGGCTGCGAAACTGGCATTAAACTTTTACAGATTCATTGATTAAGCGTTATTTTCTACAGCGGCGGTACGATGTACTATGTGTACGGAGACAATCTCAACGCTGCTTCGACGCCAATGGCCACGGCAACCTACGTCATCTTCAGGTGGTGGGATGGTGTCACTACACCCAAAACGATTTCTGCTTTTCCGGTTTGTCTAATTTTCTGGCAACATCTAAGGAAAATTTAAGCATTTTATCATCCATGCAAACAATCAATCAAGCAATCGATCAATCAGTCACAAATGTTAAGTTTTCAATCAGCTTTCAGAAAGAATTCCCGCTGGGAATTGAACCCATGTCTTCCTGCTTCCCAGGCCAGTGGGATACCAAGCCAGCCATCAAATCATGAAGTTGATTAAATAAAGTAATTCTATCTCCCTTTCAGTGTATTATGATAATGATCTGCTGTATATGTATATTGATTGTAAATACGCAGTCGGGTTAAAGTTCAATCTGTCCTTTACTGAATCGGATTTTTAAACTCAAGGGGCTCGTTTCGCTCAATGTCAAGGAATATTCTGTATACTGATTGACTTAATTTGCGTCCCTGATTACCTCGTAAGATGGTGAAACGGACGTTAAACCAACATTGTATATTATTGCAGGCATGCACATACAAACCAACTTCGATCAGCTGTGCTATGCCGGCATTCGAGCTGGCAGGCGATGTTCAGGCGATGCTGGACAAGGAGTGGCAATACAGTCAGGGTCCAGTGACACCCGCACCAAATGGCACCTCGGGTCCAGGCCGCAGAAAAAGAAGCCTCGGTGCCATCGAATATACCGATGAGCTTGCTGAACTTGCCAATCTCGACGCCAGAAACAGCAGAAATCTGACGAGAATGATCCTGGAAAGCAGTGAAAAGCACAAAAATGAGTACAGATTCAAAAGAAGTTTCGCTCAAAGTTTGTGGAGGCAATTCTTTTCTGACAGACATGACGCAAGCAGCAGATCTAAACCAAATTTGAATGAGAATATAAAAAATGATGAAATTCTAACTCGACGAAAGAGAGATAGTAGTATTCTAGTGGGACAACATCTCTACATGGGTTTTATATTCGATGGCTACGTGAAGTATGTCAATCTGACGCAGTCTTTGCCAGGATTCGATATGAGGCTCCAGAATCCACCTCAGATAGCCAACTCTCCTAACCAACTAGCCAACGATATTCTCTACTACAGCAATGCTTCTCAAGTCGTTGAACTGTCGGTAAGATATATAAGATTCTATTAGCTTAATGGATTAGCAGGAGGCCTTGAGTTCCAATCCCAGCCATATCTGTCTCTGACAGTATCATTGGACGTGGAAACAGTGATTCCTAAATTAAACTTAGCATCTTATAAGTTATTTCTTTCATTTTATCATCAATCAATTACTATGCACAGCGCACTGTCAACGAAGTGTCGGCTTTTAATCGGCGAAGTGTACAGGGGTTAGCAATACATAGGATATTATAATATTGTTTTAATTTTATTGTTGTCAATTATTGCACATCTTTTATTTAGAATTACCTGCCAAATATACTTCTACATAATATACTTCTATATATATATAATAGGTTGATTGATTGATTGTCGTAGGGTTCCAAAATGTTACTTGGAGCTAGCAACAGGGACTGAAACGCATAGGCTAAATGTAACCTGCGACATATTTTATCTGATGGTACTGTTTGATTGACTGATTGACTGACTGACTGACTGACTGACTGATTGACTGACTGACTGACTGATTGACTGACTGACTGATTGACTGACTGACTGATTAACTGACTGACTGATTGACTGAGTGGTTGCTTAATTAATTGATTGATTGAGTGTGGTAGAGATCTAACATGTTACGAGGTGCTAGCAGCATTGACTACAACGTGTACATAGAGAATCTAACCTGTGAGATAGTGATGGTACTGATTGATTGATTGACTGATTGATTGACTGACTGATCGATTGATTGACTGATTGACTGATTGTGGTAGGGTTCAAACATGCTACGTGGTGCTAGTAACGTAGACTACAGCGCATATATAGAGAATCTAACGTGTGAGATTGTCTATAGGAGTGATGATAGGTTGTGGATTGTGCCGCCACCCGGTGTAGTTCCCGTGTCCAATACTACATCAGCATGGTCCTGGAACTGCACCAATTCATATCATCTAACCGTGTGTATATTTCCATTTGCGTTAAAACTAATTTACCAGCACAACCGTGTTATTTTCTACTCCATGATTAATCTTAACTTGGCTAGCCTCATAATTATAATCGTCAGGTAGCGCAGATACCTGATTAACCATTTTAGTGTCTATGGGTATCGGAGTAAGTATTTACACCCCTGTCATCGTCACTAATACCCCGTCAACTCGTGCTGTTGCTATTATGCTGTTTTCGATGAAGGTCTGTGAACTGGTAGCAATTAGTTACTGGAACTTTTGAAGAACCTATTTAGCGTCTTGTTTCAGTCAAGTGGGGCATGGAACCCTGTATAGTAATAGATGTATTAGAGTACTAAAATAATAATAGGAGTCCATGAGTGGGGCCACATTTATTAGTATGGGGATTGGAATCATTGATAATTTTTGAAACAGCTCTAATTATCTCCTGATTGCTTTACTAATTTTTCTATGGGATGACTACCATGCTAATCTAGTTGAAATGGTAATCAGTACCCAAATAAATAAATAAAATATTTTTAGAGCCGTTTCAAACAGAATCAAAAGAAATTAAGACATCCCCTTGCTATCTAAAGTAACCCCACTTGCCAGTTCATGATTGTACTCATGCGCCTTATTCATTTTGTCAGGGAAGATGGTAGCACTCTAACTTTTTTTAGAGCGGTTTCAAACAGAATCAAAAGAAATTAAAACATCCCCTTGCTGATTAGAACTTACTTTCTAGTTCTAGAGTAAGTTAGCGAAATATGTTAATTGATAAATACTGGTTAGCTATATAAGTGAGCTTATTTCTTTCTCATTCGTGAGAATTAAATAAATCAATATGAAATGTTATTAATAAATTTAATTTCAATGGATATGATTATGTCTATATAATTTGAAATGGATAAACAACGTCCCAGCGTCCGGTTCATCATCTAAAGACGATATCAGGTTTGACACTCAAAGGTGCCCCGGAAGCATACAGTGTTATACAATTTAATTTAATTGGTTTTCACAATTTTATTTCTTAATTCACATTTAATTTGCCAATGTGGAAAATATTTAAAATTGAGGAGGCCAGTGGACTCCGGCCCCCCCCCCTTGCCTCTTGCGGGCCATGGCCCCTGGCACCCTAAAACCAATTGTCAGAAATGTTTCGTAATAAATTTATATTTGCCCTGTGTTCGAAATTAAAATAATATTCCAAGAAGAGTAAAACGGGCACACTGATATTGTTTCGGGGACCCCCGCTTTGTGCGAACCGTCCCACCCACTAAAACAAAATAATAAATAAACAAACCGTGGGAAAACAATCGCTTTTCCCGGTCCTATTTTCATGTGTCGGCTCTTCAAAACTTGAAAATAGACTAACTGAAAACCGAACGTGTTTTACAAGATCCTACGAACGTAGATACTGAGAAAGGCAACAGCACCTCATAAGTCATATATTCCCAAAATAAAGGCTACATTTTAAGTGAGGTGTGTGGGGAAGCCCATTGTTATGGGAATATCAAGGGTTCCATTTACAAAATTTTATGGAGTGTCCAGTGGCGTCTACCAATGGGGGGGGGGAGATCGATCTCCCTGTGAAAAACTGAGGGGATTTGAACCCCCCCCCCATTTTCAGAAAATCTGGATGAGTTTGAACCAAAATCCCCCCAAAATTTCGCACAGCTGGGGGGGGGGGCTGGTTAGACGCCGCTGAGAGTGTCTCATAAATGTCCAGATATTTGAGTAAATGTGCAATTTATTCTATTTTCAGATAAATATCTTGTACGGATACACAATATTATAACAATAGCTAGCAACATCGTAACGTTCAATTAATTATTGACAATTCAATTTCTCGTCGAGATAGTGAAGTTTGGCGATGATTGCTGAGTGATAGTCTAAGCCCATCGGATAAAAATTCCATCTCTATTTTAGCCAGCAGAGCACGATTGAAATATCACGGAACGTGAAAATTTGTCTACCTTACAAATAAATATACCACGACTTGGATTTTGATAATTCAGCTTCGAACAAAATATAAACATTCTTCGGCATCGAATAATCTTTCACTATATTTCTGAGTAGTTTTCGAATTATCAGATAGAGGGATGACGATGAATCACAAAAAGGGTGGAGATGATGAGGCTTCGATCAGTAACAAAGACCTGCAAAAAAGTGAAAGGAAACTTTTATCGAATCACGAGCAGGAGGCCAGGAATGACCAGCGACAGTTGGAGATGAGCATTGGACTTCTGAAGAAGTCTAAGGATGAAGTTAGTAAGTTGTTTAATCAGATGATGGTATATTACTTTCTACAAAAGCATCAACAGGAAAAGATATATGAAGATGAAGTTGACAACCAGAAAACGTGTGCCCTGTCCGTGTTGTTCTCTGAAGAAGCACATTTAGTAGTTGAGGCAGGATCCAGTGACACACGCGCATATACTGACTCTGCGATTGAAGTTATAGAGACAGTAGTGATTGAAGCTGTAGAGACATATTTGATTATAGTTGTAGAAGCACATGTGATAGAAGTTGTAGAGGAATCTGTGATTAAAGTTGTAGAGGCACCAGTGATTAAAGTTGTAGAGGCACCAGCGATTGAAATAGAGGCATCTATGATAAAAGTTGTAAAAGCACCAGTTGTAGAGGAATCAGAGGCACAAGGCACAAGTTGTAGAGTACCAGCTAAAGCTGTAGAGTCGCCTGTGATTGACACCGTTGAGGAACCGGTGATTGAAGCCACAGAGGCACCTGAGATAATATCTGTAACATCAGAGACTGACGCTGCAGAGGCACCAGAGTTTAAAGTTGTAGAGGCACCAGTGATTGAAGATGTAGAGGCACGAGTGATTGAATTTATAGACGCACCAGTGATTGAAACTATAGAGGCACCAGTGGTTGAATCTGTAGAGGCACTAGTGATTGAAACTGTTGAGGCACCAGTGATTGACGTTGCAGTGACACCTTTGATTTCAACTCCTACTGAACCAGTTGCAATAAATTCTGGCATTTCAAAGGAATTTGAGACTACAAATGATAATCCAAGACGGCCATCAGAAAGTAATAACAACCCGGCTACAGCGTCACAAGTGTCCAAACGTACATGCTCATCAGTTCTTAAATTTGTATTCGCAGCTACGCTAATATACTTATCCACAATAATAGCATGGGCAGCTTTTACATTAGCAGTGAAGATTTTCCTTTTTTCTCCTATCATCGGTGCCGAAATTGTTCAAGTGTTGGAAATTGTTGTGAAATATTTGTTTGACGCAGCTACCACGCTGCTGATAACTGCTAAGTTCTTGGCAACAGATACAGTTCCAACTTCTCGAATGAATTCTGAAACAGTGGAAGAAGGAATAGGTGTCATTGGTGCTCCAGAAATACCTAACGCAACATCCACAAAAGAAACAGCAATAGTAGAAACTCTGCCTAAACCAAAGGTTAAAGTCAAGTCAGAAATAGATACTTGCAGCATTGGAGCTTCAGTAGAAGAAAATGTTTCACCAACTTCAGAGACTAACGCCATCAGAGTTCCAGTAAATATTGCAGCAATGACACCGCTAACAGCTATGACAGAAGATGCTAACCTAAAAGCAACTGCTGAAGCAGAATCAAATACTAACTTGGGAATTATAACAAATTCACAAGAACCTACTTCAGCATCTGAATCACTAGAGTCTAGAAGCAGATCCTGTAAAATATCAAAAACACAAGCAACTGAATCGGCATCTGATACGACAGAATCAGCTAAAATACAAGAAGAACCCACAAAATCACAATTAACTACAACTGCAGAGACAAATTGCATTGTAGCTGAAGTAGCTTCGGATACAGAATCAGCAGATGGATCCGTGGCAATAGCAAACCCACCAAAGATTTCATCAGATGCTGCTGCACTGGAAGCTGCAGATGAATCCCAGAAAATAGAAACCCCACATAGGTTTCCTTCGTCAGATGTGACACTAGAATCCGCTGATATAGAAGAAGAGACTGCAAGCCAAAAATCCACAACATCAGCACGTGCATCAGCAACAGAATTAGCTGTAGCTGAGGTTGTAGCAACAGACTTAGCTGTAGTAGAAGCTGCAGCAGCTTTAGCTGTAGCAGATGCAATAACAGACTCACCTGTAGCAGAGGCTGCAGAAGCTTCAGCTGTAGTAGATGCAGCAACAGATTCGGCTGTAGCAGAGGCAGCAGCAACAGATTCATCTGTAGCAGTGGCAGCAGCAGCAACATACTCAGCTGTAGCAGAGGCAGCAGCACACTCAGCTGTAGCAGAGGCAGCAGCACACTCAGCTGTAGCAGAGGCAGCAACAGACTCAGCTGTAGCAGAGGCAGCAACAGATTCAGCTGTAGCAGAGGCAGCAGCAGCAACAGGCTCAGCTGTAGCAGAGGCTGCAGAAGCAACAGGCTCAGCTGTAGCAGAGGCTGCAGAAGCAACAGACTCAGCTGTAGCAGAGGCTGCAGCAGCAACAGACTCAGCTATAGCAGAGGCAGCAACAGACTCAGCTATAGCAGAGGCAGCAACAGACTCAGCTGTAGCAGAGGCAGCAACAGACTCAGCTGCAGCAGAGGCAGCAACAGACTCAGCTGCAGCAGAGGCAGCAACATCCTCAGCTGTAGCAGAGGCAGCAGCAGCAACAGGCTCAGCTGTAGCAGTGGCTGCAGCAGCAACAGGCTCAGCTGTAGCAGAGGCTGCAGCAACAGGCTCAGCTGTAGCAGTGGCAGTAGCAACAGATTCATCTGTAGCCGTGGCAGCAGCAGCAACAGACTCAGCTGTAGCAGAAGCTGAAGCAACAGGCTCAACTGTAGCATTGGCAACAACAGACTCAGCTGTAGCAGATGGAGCAATAGACTTAGCTGTAGCAGAGGCAGCATCAGCAACAGGTTCAGCTGTAGTAGAGGCAGCAGCAACAGACTCAGCTGTAGCAGAGGCTGATGCAACAGACTCGGCTATTGCAGAGGCCAGAATAGCTGTCCGTTCCGCTTCATCAATTCCCACGATAGAATCAGCCCAAATACGACAATTAATTTCAAATCAACAATCAACAACATCAACAGCTGCAGCCAGAGATTCTCTTATGGCAGAGGCTGCACGTTCAGAATCTACAGATAGATCATTGGAAATCTCAAACCCGCAAACAACTTTATCAGCAACTGTAACAACAGAATCCTATGCTTCAGCTGAAGTAGCATCTATACTAGAATCACACCAATTTGCTCCATTAGCTACTTTGCCTGATGCAGCTGCTTCAGAATTAACTGGCAGGTCTGTGGGATTAGCAAATACACAAGTAGCTGCAATAAACGAAGGATCTACAATGTTTCCGGGATCATCTAGAGAAGCATTGTCAAACGAATCACCAAGGAAAATACTCCAAGTAGCAATTGTACTGCCTATTCTAGTACGTCCACTACCGCCGGAAGTGCAACCGCATGAACAAGTTATCGATCTTGGTTTACAAGAACCAGCTGTGGTACCACCCAACGTAATTCCATCTCCTCCAACATTCCAGCCAGTGCCATATCCAATTGGACCACCACCAAATCTGCTGCAAGTTGGGAATACCGTTTTGGAGGCTCTTATACAAGAGATTGAGGCTAAGAGAGTGCAAGATGGTGTAACAACTAGACCAGTTCAAGTAACGGATTTATAATTCATCAATATGTGGCCAATGGCAGATTATTTATTTGATATTAGACCTATCTGCCACTGTTATTATGTTAGCTTCTTACGAGTTACACATGGATCTGACGTGTAATCGCCTGGAACAAAAGTGAGGCTGGCGACCTGGCCGCTAGATTAATAACAATCGTCACCTGTGTGCTGACAATTTAAAAAAATTCTCTAAGAAACGGGATCAGCTCCGCACTCCGAGTCAGTATTTACTCGGTGATTTACCCTGTGATATCGAGATGCATCTGTGTTAGCATATAATTAGTAGGAATTGACTCTTTTTACCTCTGGTCAGTTGCTATGCAACAGACCGGAAGAGTAAACAATTTTATAGTGGAGTAGATAGAAAACTAATTCAGAACCATTGGTTTGAAAACCTTACTTGAAGATCAGAAATTGACTTTAATATGCTAATTGTTTTAGCGGCATACAATGCTACCTTATATAATAAACGATAGTCTATCTATCTATCCAGTGCTGTGCCACGTGGCAGATTTAAGGCAAAAATTCATACACGCAATCAACTATCTCGCTCTCTAATGAGCACACCATCGACCAACCCAATAAGTTCGTCTCATCACAAAGGCTTTACATTTTTCACAACAAAAATGATGCCTTTTTCAAGGAAAATATAGATTTCTGAGTTGGTTTTCCATTGCCTTCCGCAGTATCTGCGTTAGTCGGTTCCTATGAAACAGATGCAGTTATCGGTTGGACTATTCTCAAATATCCTGGACCCAGCACAGGAAACGATCGTAAGATATCGTTAATCATAATTATAAGGCAATATTAAGATAGTAAGATAATTATACATGTGCAATGTGCATGTAGGGCCTAATGTTACGCCTAATTTTAATCTCTGATGTGGAAAGTCAAGTGAAGTCACGTGAAAGTCAAGATAGGCTGATCATTATGAGACGGTGTAACATGCCTTCCTCGCATGTATTAAGTTGATCTATATCAGATTGTAAAACATTACACTATAAAGCAGGGGGTGCTCAACACGCGGCCCGCGGGCCACATGCGCCGAGCCCTGCCGTTCGACCCGCCAGGGGCTGACATGAAAAAATTGTTTTTTGGTGTCACAGATTTTGTGTGTCAAAATAGCAAATATTTTTCACATTAATAATATTTTGCAGTAAGAATGACCAAGTCTGCCTTCCCCAAATGTTTTGACCAATGTCACTCTTCTAAGCTGTTAACTTTGATAGTTGAAATAGCAAAAAGTTCATTTTTGGTCCCCCAGAAAAGAAGTTGGCCTGATCACGCATCTTTAAATATTTAATGCGGCCCGCGACTATATTACCACAATTTTTGCGACCCTTTCGCTCATCCAGGTTGTGCACCACTGCTATAATAGAGCATAGCCTACTCTTAGCAGCATAAACTGTCATACAGTATACGCCAGTAAACTAGCTCACGGTATGGTTATATAGGACCAATGTTAGCAAACAATGTCATAAGAACGATGAACCATTCCCATGCTGTAAAGTTAAAAATCTTACAAATTGAATTTATTGTGTTACTATATATTGTATAAATTGTATCAATTAATAGGATCTTTGGACTATTTTCTAGCAACATTGCAATGTTAACAATCGTATAATTATTAAATTGAATTTATTGTGTTAACATATGATATTTTATTAAATGTATCAATAATAATAATATTGTTTTTGTATGATTATCTCAAGCAAAATAATATTTCATGTTACTATGTCCATTTTGACAGCGTGAATGAGTTCTACTGCTGAGCTTGAGTTAAGCTCTCTTGCTAGCCATGATATTATGGACAAAATGAGTAAATGTTATCATAGCTAAATATTATAATCAACGGGATATGACATTTCGCCTATCTCTAGGATTTTTAGTATAATTATTGTATAGACATCACATCGCATAACATCTATTTGTCCACATGCCATCAAATAGATGGCATGTAGTTAATCAAATTAAAGTAAAAGGTAAAAGCCGAATTAAATGTAGTTTTCGCGCCCCGAAGATTTTATCAGTGACGGGTGAGCCATGAGATTCAAAGCGCGCATCCGTGAAACACGGTCGAGACGCTTAATCGATGAGCTACTTACCCAGTCATTAGCTCATCTATAAAATAGCAAATCGATGCGTATGATTTTGATCTCAGTGACATCTATTGTTACGTGATATCGTCGTCAGCTGATGAACAGAACATTAAACCGTCATTTTGATTTAATTTGATTTGATTTGATATGATTTGCTAAGCTTAATTTGTCTGTTGCATGAGTTTAGGATAGTTAGCCAAATTATTTCCAGATTTTAAACAAAATGATGTTATTTTAATATACATAATCTCTATATCGGTGAATAGCAAAAATATTCCATTTGTATCGCACTTTGTATTTCTCATCTGCTTTATTAACTTGAAAGAACAGATCGAACATAATTTCCTTAACATCTATAAATCATTCACTAATGTTCCATCATTTCTCTCCCCATCTCTCCTCTCGCAATGCACTCTCTACTCTCTCTCTCTCTCTCTCTCTCTCTCTCTCTCTCTCTCTTTCTCTCTCGCCCGTTAGCATCGTGAGCTCAGTATCTTATTCTCAGTATATTTCGGTATCTTTTTCTCAGTATATTTCTCAACGTATTTCGTTATTCCGGTAAAAGTTCAAGCGGTTCAGATTAAATAACGATCACAGTTTATTTAGGCTACTGTTTTATTATATCCATTTAAGTTGATTAATTAATTTAGTAAATAATTAATTCGAAGATATCTATATAAAACATTTTTGCGGATGTTTTGTTAATATTTGATCAAATTGTTCAAGTAATAGCTCTATAAATGTTTGACCTAGTTTGTATTTTAAATGACGAAAGGTACTTTAAGTACTTTGTGTTTCTAAATGTTGCATTTTTGCATAATTATACGGTGTCGTTACGTTTGCCATTGTCTTCGTTTTTTCGATTCATTTATTTTCACATATGACAGAAACGCCTCATTTTCACATATGACATGACAGAACGCACATCTAATTTCCTTACTTTGTTGCTGTCTTTGTATTTTACTATTTTCTCACACTCAGTTATTAATCATGCCTTTCCCTTCTGAAAGAGCGGCGATGCTGCTAGCGCAGGCATACGCTAAACCTTCCAGCCACCCTGTTATTATTTGATCCTGGATTACTTGCGTCTGAGGCAAACACCCTACCAATGTCACTAAAGCTCGTCCTGGATAAATCGAATGAATAATTTAATTTACTATGTTTTTTATATTTCATTTGATATGTAGGAAGCCCTATGGCACATGCACTTTGTAACTAAGCTTGAAAAATTGCCATCCAGGATTAACAGCTTAGCTCTAATGGAAAACACCTCGCCTAGATGTGCTCGGTACCTATATAACCACATGGTATAATTTAGGTTACTCTTTAATTTAGACCTACACGTACAAAGTAGGTCCAGGCATTAGAATTACACATAATATCTAGGCCTATAAGCAGATTGCAGAATATAATTTAAAATGTATGTGTTTTTTGTGTATGAGTGAATATCATGATTAGGCCTAATAACTTTACATTAGATTAATTTATGTTTGTTTATTATAAGGTAATTAAGGGTTCTACTGAGGTGCATTTTGCACTTTTAGACTCATAATCTGTAGACTGCGTCTACAGTACGTGCTTATTTTAAATTTCTTAGGTGGAGTATGTAAGTGCCACTTCTGGCCTTTATCTCCATTCATAATCACATGCTTTGCTTTGAGCGCTTGTTGTATATACTTGTGAGATGTGACAAAAAAATAAAATAATAAATACAAATAAAAACTATATTTTCATTTACAAGTTTAATTTAGTCTATACAAAAATGTTAGCGGACGTGTTATTATAGTTTGTGCAAGTAACATTTTATTATAATAAATTGTTTAGCCTGTTAAATATATTGGCCGAGTGTACCATGAGTTTTATTTTCATATACATGCTTATTTGATTATTACGTTCCTGATATCATCGTCAGAAGATGAATTGACATTAAACCCATATTGTATTGTAAATATGTATTATTGTATTATTTGTGACTTTTCGATCAAGACATTTCCAATTTTTATAAACATAGTTTAGTCGCTTGCTTAAATAGATATGCGCTGTACATGTAGACTATAGTTAACCAAGTCACTCAATATCTCTAATGTCGTTATAGGATCTGAATAGTACGGACATTAAATTCATATGGGTTGAGTCTGATAGAATTAGTCGATTCTTTTTGTGGCCATGTGATACTCGTTGAGCTTTCGGTTGGTCTATTCTTATGTTTGCACAATCCAACACGGCATAGGTGTATGCTCTCGACAATAATGTTGTGTCTTTTCTATTATATCCTGTCTCAACGAATGTATCATTTTAATTTACATGTATGTATTCGATCATAACATGTCATATCTATTTTATAAGTATCTAATTTTTAAAACTGATAGGCTGAACTGACTTGTATATTCGTTTTTAGTGGGTTTTACACATAGAAATACTAATATATACACTAGAACAATAATATGTTGCACTATCATAGCTACAGAGATATCTCCGGATGTTGAAGTTTGTAACACAGAATATGTTTAAAATGAAATAAAAAATGACGTCACTTGTTTATTTAGACACTTTATTACATTATTCTGTATGAATGTTATTATGTTTCTTGATTCCATGACGTTATTTTATTCATACTTTTAAGCTTCACATATCAACATCCGGAGCAGTCATGTAGCCATGAGAGCACAGGTTATTACTATTGCTTGAGCCTTCTAGTGTTTATATTAGTACTTCTATGGGTCCAACACATTAGGCTAATAAGAAGTATACATGTATAGTATAATATCGTTTATAGATTATACGAACAATATACAAGTATAGTATCATTTTATAAACTGTATGAGCCAATGTACACGAATGGTATTATTTATAAATAATTATTGTATGAGCAATATACATGTATTGTATCATTTGTAGATTGTATGTATATTTCTATTTCACTATTATACTACCAGCTTGTGACTACTTGATAAATACGTTTAAATTACTGAAACCGAGGTATCAGTACGGTATCTGTACGTTTGAACTACTGAAACCGAGGTATTAGTACGGTATCAGTATGTTTAAACTACTGAAACCGAGGTATCAGTACGGTATCAGTACGTTTAAACTTGCTAAAGCTAATTGTCTCGTCAAAGGACTGGAGCTAGACCATCCAGATTATATTGAATATGAGAATCTGCAGATAAAATATAAGATTTGTTCCATGGACATGATAATGTCCAAGTGGTGAATAAAGATTGCTATAATGATATTAACATGCTGTAGACTATATAATTGGATTTGCTTACTAACAATGTATTCTGCTGCACCACATTAAATTTTATTTTACACATAATGTTTAGACTAGGCCTTTGACGATTGGGACATTATGCCATTTTGTAGTTTTGTTTAGTTTCATTTATCTTGTTTATTTTCTATTGCTCTGTATTGCAATTTTGATGGTGAATTAAGATCATATATGAAATACTGCCTTATATGCAATGGTTTCGATTGCTGTTTATGCGTGGCACATGCATGTTAGTGCCTTAGGACCTT
>JAQFZF010001054.1:0-15068 GCA_034695365.1 Enchytraeus norvegicus | reverse complement strand
ATAAGCTTGGAGTTACATGTACAACAAACGCTTGAGTTCTGGACTATGGAGTATTACAGCCTCTTCATTTGCCACATATAGTACTGACTTGGTATATCGAACGAATGTATGTGTACAACTGTACTTGCATGATACAGACAAAGATTGCTGGAGTATTTTTGTATTAAAATAATATACGGTCTTTTCGTATGAAATATTACATCTGCGGATTACAGTAGAATCTCTTGAACATAATTATAGTCAACCAGTACCGGATTAAATGGAATCACTTAACAGTGGTGGTTAGTTATTTACTTATATTATTGATTATATTATTGATAATATTAGCTCTCGACCAACCCGTAAACCTACCTTCTTTAATTCCTCATCCTCCTTGGACTGATTTTCTGGATTTTGACCTTGCACAGTTCATTGAACGTTTTTTATTTATTATTGTCGGATTAGTTGGTTTTATACTGCTCGATTGGATACATAACATAATTAAAATCAATGTTCTGTTTAATGATTTCATAAATTTGTTTTATAAAATGGATTTAAAATATCTAATCTACATTGATTCACTAATGTTAAATGTAAATAAATTGACTAATCTTAATTTGCCTCGAAATAAATTAGACTAAATTCTTATAGGATTAAAATATATCAACGTTTTTAAAAAATTTGTCCATCTTAACATGTAATTTTTATACTTTGAGACTCTTCAAGGGATTTCAGTTATTATTATCATGAGCCATCTAAGCTAGAATGCAATACAATACAATTGGCTTAATGTCCGCTGTAACATTTGACGACGATATCAGAGCCGTTTTTAACTATAACAAAAAAATTAATGTAAGTCTACTGTACACTGACGTACGTAAAAAATGTAACATAACAAGCATTTGGATATACATTGGCAATACATTACAATTAAATAATGCAAGTTTCAAATAATTGAAAACAAAAATCACTTCTCCATATCTCAACAAGGAGTCCTGTATGTGGGCTTCCAATAGAAGTTCCATCTTTCTTTTGTCTATCGATTCGGTAGAAGGCTATGAAGGTGGACGGTTGTAGCCTTTGAGTGTGAGAAGGCCATAGGTTATGTCTGCGAAGAATAATAAATAAATTAAGCCCAGCATCTGTAATTGATTAATATCCTTGAAGCAAGTGGTCATTCCGTAAACATTTGAGCAGATAGCTTGGCGGCGTGGTCGGCTGACCGACTGGCATCGAATTACTAATGGTTGGTATTAGTCTTCGTAATATAGTAGATTAGTCACTAGAGCATCAATGGATATGGAAACTTTACATAAACTCACTAGAAATATATGAGCTGATCAAAGGCAAAGGAGATATGGTTAGATGAAAGAGTGGTTGCAGCTTTAATGCATCTTACACACCAATTCCCGATCTGTATTACCGTTAACTTTTCCAGCACATACAGGCTTACTATCTTGATTTTGTGCAGTTCATGAATCTAGTTGGTGCATAAGATCTGAATTGTAAAGCTAAGTTTAACGTCTGTTTCCGTATCGATGATTCTATCAGAGACTTAATTTTATGCAGTTCATGTTGACAGCAGAACTGAAGAAAACAAAGGTTATTCATGAGTTTAGCAAAAGTCTTCCTAAAATGGATTTCGATAAATAGTGGGAGGTGGTAGGCTGTGATCATTTTCTATTTCGCTGATTCACCAAATCCCCCCCGAGAATTTAGTTGTAGCTGTTCATGCTGCGAAGCTTTAATTAATGTAGCAAATTAGGATGATGTCAGTGGCTGATCTAGTATTTATACGGAGGTGTCAAGTATACGCATTTTTATCAAGCGGCGGAGGAGGGGCAGGGAAAATGGAGATTGGGCCAGATGAAATCGAGGAGGATCAATGGGCCAAATAGGCAGAAAGATGCAAATATAATTCACAATATCTTAAAAAGAATCAAATTGAGGGTCCACACGCATCTGGCCGCGAGGGGATGGGGGGGTCCCCTATTTCCGCCCCTGACTAATATATACCATCATGTACTTTTATAATCACTTTAGTGATATTATTATGCACATTTCTATTGTCCATTGATTTGAGTTTTTATTCCTATTTCAGATGTTATACAGCCAAGAACGAGTCGACAACATCAAAAAGGTAGGCTTAATTTATTGTTAGATAATCGTTCCTGATATCGCCTTTCGGTGAGGAACCGGAAGTTAAATCCTCTTTGTATTATATCAATGAGATATATACGATTTTCTGAAATTTATGATTAATGGCTAATAATTGTTTCTTTAAATATAATTCTATATGTTATGAGAAATATTAACCAGCTTAAAGTTAACCAATTCAATTTGTTAATAATAATAATAATATTTATATTTCATTATGTCATTTTTATTTGTATCCAACAATAATTTAGTTATATTTCTGACATCATTGGGATACTACACCGCATTCGCTATTAATTTAAGAAACAGATAACCAATTTTAGTTTTGATTTATTTTAAACATGTAGAGCTGGCTTGGGTTTCTCTTTATTAGACTTTGATATCTACTTTGTTGGACCTTGTGAGCATAATTACGGAGAGTATAGGCTCTATATGCTTTGAGGAGTATGCCATGACAAATTTGAAGCTTCATTAAACCATTAACTATAAATATCTAAAATATTAGTTTCAAGATATTTTCATTTATCCAGTAAAGGTTTAGCTCCGGTTTCGGCGCCCGAAGGCACCAGGAGATATATAACAGGAATTACTGCATTACAAATTGCCGTACAGAGTGCTAAATTGAATTATGTATGAATTATAAATGTCTAACAGTAGAATGGAGAAAGGAATGGCAGGTTATGATGTAATTATATAAGTATGTGTTTCTCGTCTAATATGATAGACCTTGTCTAACTCAATTCTCTAAATCGATGTCTCAAGGGGGAGGCCAAAGTGCTAGGAATGGATCAAGGATTCTATATTGACCAGATGGAGCATCTGCATCTATCTCTGTCTCTAGTGCACTGCCAAATGGCAGGCCCAAGATAC
The DNA here is from genome assembly GCA_034695365.1 of Enchytraeus norvegicus. Taxonomy (NCBI): domain Eukaryota; kingdom Metazoa; phylum Annelida; class Clitellata; order Enchytraeida; family Enchytraeidae; genus Enchytraeus; species Enchytraeus norvegicus. Next base: position 12,062 of record JAQFZF010001054.1, on the reverse strand, counting down.
ATATTCTGAAACATAATCTACCACGCTCACTAATGAACACCCCATCGATCATCAAGTTGATCCCATCAAAAAGGCCATGCCCAAACCCACAATGTAACCTTTTTTCTTGGGAATATATATTCTGATTTCCGAGGTAGTTTCGCGTTGCCTTCCTCAGTATGAAAATATTTGCTTTAGTTGGCTTTTACATCCGATTTTACGTTTTACATCGTCGGATTTTCGCATCTGTGTATAAAAGTGGTAATAACAGTTGAAGACAATAACTTTTTTTGCTAATTCCTTAAATTAGGAATTCTCAACAAATGGTTTCCTTCATTAGAATTGTTCATGAGAGGCCCCTGTTAGTGCCTTCGGGATTTTTTGTTCCATTTCTCAATCTCTGAAGCTAATGCATGTTTGATGACTTGATTCGTGTGAAATAAATTCAATTCAAATTTTACTCCTCCTTAGATTCTGAAATTAAAATTTCGTTTGTCAAGGGGTAATCTGAATCTTCACAATTGTTTTCTCTCATACATTGATATTTTCTGCTCAAACATTGTTGGAGACATCCCCGATGTCGTCGTTAGAATATGAAATGGACATTAGATTAGCTTAGATTCCCATTGTATTAAAATAAGCTGTTTACAAATTAGTTATCATATCATGTCATATTCAATGTTTTATTCAATAAGCAGCATACTTCCATTGTGAAGAACCAATCAGATGGTTGCTAAATTATTTAACTATACATTATACTGGTCCTATGTAAATTAATTTATGGATTTTACTTTCTTATCGGCTCCGCCGGGATTCGAACCCACGCCGGATCTCCAGTCTCTTTAAACTCCAAGGGATGGAAGGGTGGCACAGGATAGACTCAATATTTTATTGATTGGATAAGTACAGATGGAGAAGTCCAGGCGTCAGTGGGACATAAGGGATTAGCGGATCAGACGTGTGATGTCACTGAGTTGTTTTCTGAGAAAACTGTGCGTTTATGTCAAAGGCTAAACCGGAATTTAACGTCAGTTTTGCGTCCGAATGGCTACATCGGTGAAGGGTGAGCCCTGGAATTCGAATCGTGCACCTATGGAGCCTAATTCAGACACTTAGTGAACTCCAACATTGCAAACTGTTGCAATAAGTTTTAATCTCTTGACCAATATCATGAGAAAGTAAACGCTGAAAACAATAAGTCAATTAACTTGTTGTGAATTCATACTGCACTGCATTTTGTTGTCTTCTGCTTGAAAGTATAAACTATAAATTAATATATTTGTCAATAGGTGCACATAACCCATGAGGGTAAATAATAAAAATTATTACTATTACGAACTCAGTAAAGTAGAAATACGTACCGTAGTCATTATGAATTTTTCTTGTCAATATCAAAGTTGCTGATTGTATGAAGATTTCATTCGGATACAGTATTTTATATGTGAATGCTGCAAAAACATGTGACCAAGATGACTTGTACATCAGACTTATACATCATTTAAATCAGAATTTGTGACTTGTTTGTTCGATTTCGGCTGAATAGAATTTATTCAAAAGACTATTTGGAATCTCCATCACTGAGTCGTGCTACAAAACAGTTTCCAAAAAGACAGGAAATGAAACTGAAATTGATTTCTAAACATTACGTGGAAAAGTTATTATTACTCCTCGTTACATGCTGTCTAAAGACTAGCACCTCAATGCTAAGTGTCAGTAAGACTGCAACACATGTCACGTCTAAGCCATTAAGCTGTATCGAACACTAGATTTCTCCTTATCCGTTGGCTGTTAAAAGAACGGAAATGAATTTTCACATAATCCTTATAATAGATCTGCCTTGGGGTATATCAATATTGTCACGTGACATGTCACATGGTTTGAAGCGTGACTCATCAGATTTAGATTTACAACCAGTGCTAGAGACTAAGGGAGGGGGGGGGGATTGGGAGGACGGTTCCCCACTCCCTCTCAAAAGTTTGGGATGGGTGGACAGATATAGTTGGTCCCCCCTCTCCTAAAGTTTTGATAAATCCATTTCTTCATGGCTCATGAATAACAATATAACTATCTTTCTATTCGACTTTTTAGATATTTCATTTCATAAAGAGAATTATGTGCAAAACAAGGATTAGCCATCTTTACGTCCTCCCCAAATTCTTTTATTTCAACAGATGGCTAGATTTTGGCCTCCCAAAACTTGAACCAAATCTCCACAAATGTTTACAGCACATGTGATAAATCTTAAATCCACTGAGTGATAGATTAGGTCACGTCTTCTGTGATGTCTAACTAAATAACAGAAACTTGACCACACATAGGTGCAATTTGAATTGTTAGCACGCATGTTGCATGCAACAAGGAATAGAATTATGTGGAAAACCATGATCGCTCACGTCCTGAAAGGAAATGGAGACGATTTAACCGATGCGCTACATAGTCGTCATATTTACTTATCTGGGATTTTGAATGTTATGGATATGGACTCTATAATAACAATCATAAAGTTGATTACATGCTAGTAGCTATAGACGCAGATATTGAAAGCACATGTGTTTGAGAGGCTGATGTATCGAGACGCCTGTGTGGACCGTTAGTAATGTTAATTTGTTACGTGATACTCGGCTGCGGTTTGACTCTAATAGCGATGTTACTGCCGACAGACACTCAGAATTACTTTAACTTCTGACCACATAATGTCTAAACATTGTGTCCGATAGGCTTTACCCTGCGACACGATGATATATCTTATTTATTTTTTTTGTATGTCTGATTTGGTAATCGGTGAAATAATATTGTCTATCTTCGGCAATTTCTTGTAACTAGGTACTTGAAAAGTCCATTCAATTTCACTCATTTGGGGTTTGAAGTGGTCCTTATGAACTTTTGATAAGCTTTACAAGTCTCACAATACCCTGCAAAAGGACATTTAAGCGCCTTTATAGCCAACTAGATATCTCAGAGGTGCTTTTTGAACAGAGAATGGAAAAGTAGTCTAGCCTGCCGTAGACCACACACGATGTGGCAACTTGCAAGGCCTCCGCAAGTCTGGAAGTTGAGCGATCAATTGATCTAGTACACAGAAACCATTGTCCTGCTCATTTGCCCTTCATTGCATTAGTCAATACGTTAGTCGGCTCTTAGGAAACACATGCTGTTGTCGGTTGGTCTATACTCAAGTTTCCCGGACTAATTACAGGAACTCAACTATATTCAAGTATCCCGAACGCTTATATTGTTATTTGGTACGCATTTGCAATGACAGTACTTATTTTCAATGTTATTTATACATTGTAAATCTTTAATACCATTGCAAATCTGTACTGCGTTTGCAGTACAAGCGTCCCGGACCCATAATGTGTTTATAACTATATATGCTATTGCAATGCCACGCTAAGCAGAAACGACGGACGTAGATGGCCTGGGTGGGTCAGTAACAACCAAACAATATCCTTTTCACTGACCTCATCCAGAGGTTTCTGTTTTTATTTTAACAATAGCGTAAACAATCAGTTCGGTCCGCTTAACACTTGTAAGCGATAGAATTACTATTGATTAGCTAAACAGCTTTTTATCATTTTACTATAATAACCACTTCTGCAATCTGTATAACTATTGCTTCAGTCAGCCACGCCGGAGAATGGACTCATCGATATCTGCATGCATTCGTAAAGAGACCTTAATAATGATCCATAAAACTAATTGCTCATCAAGAACAATTTTGTTCTTACATAGAACAAAATTGTTTAAGAAAGTGTAACATGAAACAAAATCAGTTGTTTTAAGCACGCTCATTAGTGAGTCTAACTGTAAAATCTAAGTAGACCCATATGAATTTGTGCCATGGACGAGCCATCAGCAGAGAATAAATGGATTGATCGAAGAAATAAAAAATCTTTGAATGTTTCTTTTAGTTCATAATTACATAAAAGTTTGAATTCTTTTGTATTTATATAATCGTTTAAGCTTCCAGTGTTGATTCCGGGAAACTTGAGAATTAAGAGCAACTGAAAACTGCACGTGTCGTACAGGCGATTGTCGCAAATGCCACAGTGAAGGGCAGAGTGGTCTCGCCATGACTTCTGTGTACCTGACCCTTTTGTCACTCAAATACCAGTTTGTCAGAGGTCTTGCCACATCGGCTGAGGCATTTTGCAGGCTATATTACTCTACCTTTCACTGTTTAAAAGCGCGTCTGAGACTTATGTTAAGAGTGCCCTATGACATAGCTTCTGATTGATTAATTGATTAATTAATATTGAGATCTGTTATGACGCAGAAATCTTACAAACACGTTACAGGCATACACTTTAATATACAATGGTAATGCAATACAAAATATCATAAACAATGCAAAGATATTCAACCCAATCTGCTGTAGAGTTAGTACATATCATTAAGTGAATATTTGTGATATCTCTTAACAACACATGCTGCAATAATTACGAGTATTATGCTACTAAAGTTCGGTGCCAGTATTGTGCTCTATAGGCCAACACTTAGTAAAACATGCTTTGAAGTTTTTAGTATCACTGATAGGGAAAAGGTAAAAACGTGAGCTAATGATTTCATGCCCGCAGGTAACACGGCAGATTACGTTGAATTGTTCGATATTTATATCAAGTTTCGGACTCGATAGGTTAAAACTTCACGAATGTTAAAGTTACCGGATAGAGCAGCCATCTATACTGCTGTAATAGCAGTTGACACCGAGCTAGTAACTGTGTAACCTCTCTTTGAATTGAAAGTTTTAAGCACAAAAAATAAATGTATTCTTATCGACCAGTTGATTCGAACTTTATAGATATGAATGCCATCATAAAAACTATTTTTAAATAGATTTTAAAGTATTTTAGTTTTAACAGAACAGAACTAAAAGATGGACTAAAACTGTCATAACAGCCTGAATTCATTCACTAATGTTCGAACATTTATCTCTATCTCTCTCTTTTTTCAATCATTAAAATGAATATTTAATCATTAATGACGTTTTTAATCGAAGAGGATAAAATTCAAAGTGAATATTTTATCTCCACTCAAAGCCTCAGACATGGCGGACAATCGTTACTCCAGCTAATAATAATCTCATAAAACTCAAACCTACTCTTTTCTCTTCGTTCTCACTCTCAGGTTTACTGACTGATATGGACCAGACTACGCTAACCAGACCTCTAATACAGGCTCTAAATCGTCTGGTACATGCTAATAAATAAAGTAGGCTAATAGAAAGAAAATCTTGTTATAACCAATGACTAATGTGCATTGTTTGGAGTTTTATTGAGAAGTTTAGAAAGACTATTTAGAATTTTGTACATTTATTGGAAATTGTTATTATTTCAACTTTTACAGCATATTTATTGAGACAAATGTTTCACAGTTTAAAATGCAGGTGATTATTTATCAGCTATTAACGAAGTAAGGCTATTGAATATTTTAAGTAAATCAAACTATACAAGGCTTGCGATTTTCGAGAAATATTAAACTGAGTTTAACTGACGTACAGAAATACAAAGAGGATTTAATGAAAAGCAAGAAAAGGCTAAATTCCTAATTTAGCGTTGGTTTCGCGGCCTAACGGGTACTTCAGTGACGGGCGTGATTAAAAATTGTGTACAATATAATTATACAGTAGTGTATGATAGGTTTTGTTCATAATTCATCCATGTATCTACCATTCTATAACCACACCACTCGGACATCATAAAACAAGAAGCCTGCTTGTATGTGTTTTCTTCCAGGGTATACATGTGCACCGCATGTATGCGCTTGTTATGTCTCTGAATAATGGATGTTAGGATTAGGATATTGACTAAAATATTGCACAGTCTTCATAAGTTTAAACGATGTCTAAAGTTGTGATTTAAGCCTACGTCGAGTGATGGACTGAAAGTTTAACCCTAGCCGTGCCGACTGGGGGCCTTTTTGACCCCCAGTTTTTGTTTGTGTATTATATTTAATAAAGCAGTTACACCTAAGCATATTCATGTAATCGAAGTGCTATCCTTAGTGAGTTTGTGCAGTATCAAATTACAACGTTATCTCTGAACAGGTAGCTGTGGGATGATACCAAAGATGCAATGTTGGTAGTGATTGATAAGATTACTATTATATTACCATGCTAGATGGCGCTAGACGTACAGCGATGCATATTTCTGAAGCTGAAGTACATAGGCTCGCGCTCGCCATTGTTCACATTAGTTATGTAAAATTTTAGTATTCTATAATTTATATTCTTATGTAATATCATTTCTCTGCAAAATTTCACATTTGCTCTACCAGATATCTGCAGTATGAGCTTACCTATGGGGGCCAAGAAAGCCCCCACTCGGTACTTAGTGTAACTGAAAAACACTCGGTACGGCTAGGGTTAATATGCTAGCGTGGCAGGAGCTGCATTGAAGGAAGGAATCTGTTGTATTGTTTGACCAATCTAGTCATTTACTGGCAAGTATAGCTCGATGGTAGTTGAGCTCTATGATTAATGGCAGCGCCTTGTTCACTGTTTCATGGGTTCTTGATCCGATCAGAATGCAAAGAGTATGTGCACTTTGGCTTAAATTCACGAGTGTGTCTATGGACCATGCATGACGTGTCATGACGCCATTCGATGGAGTCATACAATGTCTTAATAATAATAAAGTATGATCTTGCCACATGGCCAGGTAACCGGGATTCGTTTCCAAGATTTCTTAATTTTAATGATATTTGATCTTAATAAGTTAATTGACATTTTGAAGGAATAAAAATTAAACAACTTAGATTTTCAATATCAGAGATATTGCATATTGCATTAAGATTCGTTTTCGTATCTAATGACTCCATCCGAGATAGGCCATAGTGAGAACCGAATCGACAGCCTCCTGGTTCATTGGCCAAATGTGCCACCGACTAGACTATTCAACCCTGATAGGATGTCAATTATTTGGCTATAAAATGGCTGATGTTAAAAGTTCTACTATAAGCCTAAATCGAATTGACGAATTTGATGTTGAAAATGTTGAAGTTGGTAGCCTACTTTTGACTTTCTTTAACTTTGGAGTTATGTTTTATATTTCTAATTTCTTTCAGACTATCCTCGCCAGTGTAAATGCATTTGGCATTCAAAACTAAATTATTATCAAATATAATATTGCATTTCAGTCAATCAATTATCGGAGACGGATCCATCTTTATTTGAAGTGATTTCTAGGGAGGGGCGAATTGTAACAAATCGACCAAAAGTGCATTATTAAGAAATATTTACCAATTATGCCAAATTCAAGGTCATCTTCGCACATGTTTTGCTTTTAGGGTGGGCGGACACTCTTTACACTCTTTACCCCCTTGATCCGCTACTTTTTATAGCGAGAAAACAGTGTGCGAATTGAACGACTTCAAAAGGGGGGGTTGAACGACTTCAAAATGGGGGATCCAACTCCTCCCCCCATCCCCAAGCCCCAGCAATTCTCACCCTGCGAGAAAAGAATGAAAAGAAGCGAGATGATTTCTTATTTGAGCACTGAACGCCTCCCGTGCACCTCCGGTCGATCCTCAATCTTCGTGTAAATTAGGAGGCAAACAGTTGGTTTCGCCCATCGGATTCCGCAAACAACAGTTGTTCCGTCTTCACCGGAATAGATTTATTTTTGATTGACCGCAGCTGCATGAAGCAAATATATATTCGTCTGGAGTCGTCGGGTTATAAAGTAATAAACAGTGAGAACTGATAAAAATTGTTTTATTATACGGGATAAATTGATGATTTACAGACGATAATGATTAATAGGCTTTGATGAAAGATAAAGGAAATATAACATTCAATTTAATATTGTTATATCGAGAAGATGATGAACTTGTTAAATTATTCTGATGACATCTTAACAGTGTCTTTAATGTAGGGCTGTAAAACTAAGTTTAATTCTCGATTTAAGATCAAAATTTAATCCCCGATTACTTGAATATTGATGTTAAATCAACAAACATGCCAATTTTTTATAATATGAACAATGGCGTCACATTTAACATCGACATCAATGTTAAATACAGTAAATTAAGATTACATTTAGATCGTAAACCGGATCTAAGTCTGTTTCCGTACCAAAAAGAACCCGACTTTGACAGATTTGTTCTGCCTCTGACAAGTAGTGAGAAAAAGACCAGACTGGGACTTGAATTCGTGAAGTTCAGCTGTCTCAGGCTAGCCTGCTTTTTGCTATTGACTAACCAGGTCATAAAATCGAGACAAATTAGGTTGTAAATTTCTAAATATATAGAATGAAACTTGTTGACTAAAACATAGGAGATTGGTTAATTATAAGTACTTAATTGTAAATGTTTACGAGTAGTATAGGCCAGTGACCTACTGTTGAGACTATGGGTCGACTGAAGAAAACGTGTGCCTCTTATTTCATCATCAGGTGATGAAACAGACTTTAAATTCGTAAAGAAAACGTGAGGGTAACAATGTCAATCGCGTGTTACCGTTCAATGGCAGTTAATAAATTTTCTTGATGTAAACCCAAACGATTACAAGAAGCAGGGAAGCATTGAAGCTCGCCTGTCGAACATATTTCATTATGCTGACTTTAATGACTTGAAAATGTCCAATTGAGCCGCGCCTGTTTGGTTTAGATTACCACAGAGGCTATTATCCAAACAGTCTGACGTTATTTGAATTAATGCTATACTTCTGTTAGCGCAATTCTTTCTCACGATTATTTCTTCTTCTTTTCTCGATTTATCTTATCAATTGTTAGCATTTTATTGATGAGATCGGTGATTGACGATTTTGTACTAAACAACCGCCTGCGGTCGACTTTAACTTTTGTAATGAGCTGCTTATGATCACTGCTTTTTACAATTAATTTTACCTTTTAGTGCATTTTGATCGGAGCCATAATAAATTCATTGTTTCCATATTAAGTAGATTTGCGTATAGCGCCAGTGTTGAACTGATTGATGAATTTCAATTATTCTATGAATGAAATGTTAATTGTGTAAATTATATCCGCGTTCTTTAACCAGTGAGGCAATTTTTTCTTTTGAGCTTTTTAGAGAGTTTATTATTTCGGCATTTCCGTTTTGCTGTACAGGTTCTTTATTACTAGCTGAATTGCAATGGGTGCATTGTGCTGTGTGCTGTGCTATGCTGTGCCGTGCTGTGCACTGTGTGCTGTGCTGTGCTGTGTGCTGTGCACTGTGCCGGGTGTGCTGTGCACTGTGCCGGATGTGCCCATATCATATTGTATTTCGAAGTCTAAAAAAGTATTATTTATTTATTTATGAAACATTCCATCTTAGAAAGTGCTAAGACAGTATTGTTGAATATTTGTGTTCAAAGCCAGTATTAAGTATAAATAAATACAGGTCATGCCTGTAGGCCTGTGTGTTATTTAAGGAACCATTATGTCTATTGTTTGAGATTGCCTGTTTGTATGGACTATGGATCATAGTCATCTTACAGATCTGCTTCAATGTGTTGTAAATACAGAAATAAATAAAATTAATTAATTCTATCTTTGTTATGTGTAAATTCCAGTGACGCACGAATATTGCCCGGGCTACATCGACAAGAATGCAATATGGAACAACGGATTTCACTGCCCCCGGTGGGGTGGACCAGATGATATCTATTGCTGTGAAAATGGCAGCGAGAAGTTCTGCTGTCCTGAGATCACTACTCGATCTAGCCTAACATCTACTTCCGCCCTGGTAACGATTCCTACTACAGTATCCGCCATCACCTCTCTTGACTTGTAAGTTGAGTTTACTTTGATTTTAGTTTTGATCTTCGATTAATATCAAGGAGGCTATTATTAACGGTAAATAAAACATCCTTGAGTCATCTGGTCATATAATTATAGGCAATACAAGACTAGACGGCTTGATTAGAAACTTTATGCTTCCGACCTTGACCTTCCGACATTAAAGACATTCAAACCTATTGAGGTGTAGAATACGATTTTCACTCCACTTGATTCACTGTGCACGATTGCTTGACTATCATGGACTTGTGCATATGATAAATAAATAAATAAACATTGAATACAATTAATGCAGGAGTAAGGTTGGTGGGGGCCCTCGACCAATAATTTGTAAGTCGACTAATTTTATTTTTTAAGTATCTTTAAATAATGTGAGCTACGTAACAATTTACACGTAAGGCTACTTCGGTAGGCTACTAAATGGCATAGTACTCTGTGGAGTTAGAGCTGCAAAAATAATTATGATTTGTTTACGATTGTTTGTACTTTCAGTGTTCCTGTGTTACTAGGAGCAGCTGGCGGTGTTCTTCTTATTCTTCTTGCCGCTCTTATCATGTGCACCTTCTGCCCGTCATGCCCTGTTTACAAAGTAAGACATCGAAAACCTAGGAGACCTGTCATGCTCACCAGAAGTATGTTTATTTGAATCTGTATCAGTAGTATGTGTATTTATTATGTTTAGAATAAAAGCCGACGTTAACGTCAGTCTCATCTCTCGAAAGGGATATCAGTGACGGGCGAGCCTCGGATTCGCACCCTGCTCATACTGTTCTCTAATCAGAAACCTTACCGATGTAGCTACTGGCTCCTGCCAGTAGCTACATCGGTATAAGATACAATACGATACAATACATTTTTAATACTATACGATACATTGAATACAATATAATACAATTCAATGTAATACAAATGTAATACAATATTGGTTTGACCGTGGCGAATCTAGCCTGACTTCTGGAGAGGGGGGTGTGAATAGTCACAAATGGCCACTACTGCATGTATTTAGAGTAGAATTTACTAGAAAGGCCAAATTCACAGTCATTCCAATAATTTTTTTGGCTACCTAGGTGGCGATTCACCCCCCGCCCCTTCCCCTGGATCCCTGACTTTGATGTCAGTCCTTCATCGTCTGATGGCGGGGCAGATTGGATGCTCTTAAAAGTATTCTATATTTATAGTATTTTGCGTACTTCTGTTCATTGCTCCAGAGATTTTTGTTTGGACGTTTGCTTACCAGTCCATTCATGTCGAATACAAATTTTCTATACAATAATTGTAACTTAATAAACTTAAGTAAGAAATTACAATAGATTAATTTTAAATACATTACAATCAATAAAATTACTGTCCGTATTGAAGAACATATTACTATCCTAATTTTTTAATATGTGTCACTAGCCTCATCATTGGATATGGACGCTAAATCCTTGTTATTATTTTATTTCCAACAGCTATATCAGTAAGCCTTGACGCAGAGGCTACCTCATCAGTTATAGCCTCGCAAGCCATGTCATCCGGGATCAGCTCCTCGACCCAGCACAGCTCAGCCACAAACTCTTCCTACCTGCCTCACCAGACCTCACCCTGCCTCCCAGAGGAGGAACATCTCCACTGTGGCTGCCGATGGTCACCAAGGACGTCCAGGAATATGGTCATGGATATAGACACATTGGTAGCTTCTATGTATCAGACCACTGCTTTACCATGGCAAACAGGTAATATTAAATGCATTGTCATGGCAAACAGGTAATGTTTATTTCTTTATCATGGCAAACAGGTAGTATTTAATGCTCTACCATGGTAAACAGGTAATATTTAGTGATTTTCTGAGCTAATGAACACAGTGAAGATTTAGCCGGAGCCAGGAGCCGGAGCCCTCCCTCAAAATGTTCATTTTTTCTCCCAAATATTTTGATGATTACTTCGTTAAATAGGCGCATCAGTGTGAAGCATTATATTTTTCCCCAACGTTGTTATTAGATTGCAACCCCCACTGAATTATTGGTACAATTGGTTAACTATCACCTCTGGGCTCATGCAACCTTCGTGCTCAAAAAATGACTTAATGGATTGTGTTTTTTCTACCCTGAATTGCACATAAATGCACATCACTAATTATAATTATCGCAGAATCACTACGCGGATATTGATAACAGTTACCGAGATATAGTTAATCTTTAGAACTCCTTCATGGAAGTTGTTTATGATACATATTTACAACGTACTGCAGTTAGAGAGCGAGAGAGAGAAAGAGAGAGAGAGAGAGAGAACTATGATTTTATTTCACGAAACAAACACACTTGGCCATCAGAGAAGACCTAGGGGAAGAGTCTTATCTAGCTG
>JAQFZF010001053.1:0-15081 GCA_034695365.1 Enchytraeus norvegicus | reverse complement strand
GTCTCAGAAGCGCTTTTGAACAGTGAAGGGTAGAGTAGCCTAGCCTGCCATATGCCACAACCGATGTGGCAAGACCTCTGCTGATCTGGAATTTGAGCGACCAAGTAGTCAAGTACACAGAAATCACGGCGAGACCACCCACCCCTTCACTGCGGCATCTGCGTTAGTCGCCTCTTACGACACATGCAGTTTTCGGTTGGCCTAAATCTCTCAAGTTTCCCGGAACCGACACGGAACCAACGGGTTTTAGCAGTGTAATACAGTATTTGGTGTGTATGTATAAGCTACTATAGGTCTAAATTATTTTTAGTTAACAGTGTTCAATATTTTCACGAGTGTATATGCTATTATAATTTTGTCATGAATTGCTTACCATTTATTCCAACAGATTATAGGACAATATCCGTTTATATTGGCCACTATAATCCAGTATAGCAACTTTCTATATTGCTGCATGTATCATAGTAGCCACCTTGTACAGTGTGTATAATGTATATAGATTAAAGAACTGTCAATTTTTATGCATTCATGCATATTATGCAATATGCAGGTAAAAATAACAGTATATTTGCTCGCCATTTCTAATCTGTAATAATATACAAATAGTATTGTGTGTATAAACTGATTGGGCCTATAATTATGTTAAACATTGTGGATGACAATATTTCTCTACAATGTGGGTTAATGTATGAAGAAAGTATTTGGTGTCTGCCCTTTTGGAAATATTGTACACCAATATAAACAATTCTGGGCTTGTAGTTATTGAAAAAATCGACCACACTTAAAGAAAAATAACAACAACAACGCAATTAGAGTGAAACCCTCGTCTACAACGACATCGAACACTATGAAACTAAAGCCAAACCAAACGGCGATAATATAAAATGTCCATTATACGATGCAAAACTAATATCCGGAAAACCGCTCCAAGGAAAAGACAGTGTCTTATGCATGATTTCCTCCTCTGGTTTTCCACTAGTCTTTGATTTTGACTGGTTTGCTCCTGCAGAACCGATGCACGTTGCACTATGCTTATGATTTGGCGCTCATTTCCTTGTTCCAGGATAACATGAGGTACAACCGAGAGCATAGACTTTTATAATAATAATATTCAACGTCGTTATTCAATGTGATGCCGCTACAAATTGGTTTCCTTTAGACGTCCCTGACATAGCATTTGGATGAAGAACGAAACGTTAATTCCTCATTGATTGATTGATTTAACAGTATGGTTCTCAAAAATTAATGTCAATGAGTATTAATGATTTTTACACGTGAAGATCATGGTAACAAATTATACTATCAATCAATTAATTAATAAGTATATTAAATTTTATAGAGCACAGTTCTATGCAAAATACCGCAGTGGCGCTATGGTGCTATGGTGGCAAGGAGAGCCTAATAGCCATGCAGCTTATGACATCCCTAATGTCGTCGTCAGATGATGAAATGGACTTTAAATTCGCATTGATTGATTGATTGAACCCACTCGGGTACTACCTGACTGTAAATATTCCAATTGAATGATGTTTAACATATCGCACGTAAGGATCTACTGATTATAATAGGATCCTGTCGGGTCCGTTTTGTGTTCAGATGTGGACCGATTCTTGTTATTACAGTTGTAATGAGTGTAACGATACATCTAACATGCTACAGTGTGAAACTGCAATATTGCAGAGTGTATTGTTCACTAGATGGTTGGCATCGTTTAGAGAATGCGAAAAATTATGCGAAAGTTCTGTTGGAATTGACATGCAGTTGTTTATTATGTAATATCTTTTGAGTGTAACCCTTCAGACAACCATTTCGTAAATGTCCCAAGCATAATTTAGATATGAAGAAACGGAATTAAACATTTGATAGAATTATTGATTTAACTAAACTATGGATAAGGTCTATGAACTCGTCCGAGTCAAAGAGAATGATGGGGAAATGTGTGCTTTATGGGAGAAGTACTGCCAAGAAATTTCTACCATTTCTACCATTAGCACTTGTAATCCACCATTGTTTATTTGTAAGTAGTTTTGAAATTCAATAGTTGTGTTTCTGTGAAATTTACCATTTATCACATTGGAGTGCCTTCTATTAGAGAATATGTTATAAGACTATTTAGGAATTTAAGGAATTCACTGTAAATTTGAAACATCTATTACCAGTGAACAAAATCCCAATATGTTGTTGATGTTTTTTGAGCATTCTACGTACCTGCATATTCATGTATTATATATTGTACATATCTCTGATATTGTGTATATTGCGACTTTGTATGCCAACTATAAATTATATGTTGTCGAACTGCATAATGTACCATAATATTACAACAGTTCTAAAACTTTCTGTTCCTCTAATTTTTCCTGTGTATGATAACAGTTTGACCACGCCTTATTTCACTAGTGTAAATAGATGCATTAAAGTTTCAAACAGTGTATTAGAAAGGATTCGGTGTTGTTAATGGCGTAACGTGCTAAATTTAGGACTCCCAGACTTTACCAATAAGGCTACTGCAGCCTTTCGCACCGCTCACGTAATGACGATTCTGTCAATCAGAAAAGATAAATCCCCCTTCCTATTTGCCTACAAACACAAATTCAACCCAATCGTTAACCCTTCACCTTCATGCTCTCTCTGTTCTGATCTACCACACAACACAATACACTTATTTTAGTGCAAACAAATTCCAACAACACTCACACCACTTGATTTATGGACAAATCCCTGCGAAGCGTCGGAGCTGCTAGAAATCTGGCGGCGGGCCCTCTCAAGAATAACGTGGATGGAGGTTGTTGGCGGCACAGCTAACAGCCTGGGTGAGCAATAACAACGATTATGTCTTGCCCTTGTTATCCGAAAGTTTTGCGTTTTCCGAAATAGTCTCTCGTAGTTGCGATTTTTAAAATAATATATACATTAATTTCTGATTAATTCTATCGCAGATAAGCCTATATAGGTAAAAATTCCGATCGTATTAGCAATTTATTGATTAATTAATTAATTTATAGTGCTAATGTCTTATACCTAGTCCTACTTTACTCCTGCAGGTAGGCCCTATCATGAAACTGAGCCGTGAAACTCGTCGGAGTCGTTTTCTAAGTTTTTTAGTGTTTGTCGATAAATTTTTGAGCAACGGTAATCTATGGGTATACAATCATATTAGGCATTTTTGATAAAAACACTTGTGTATGTTTTTATTATTTTCAAATATGTCCTTTAACAAAATGCTCGTAGAAAAATTCAAAAGTTAGCAACGAACGGTATATTAGTTCGCTTAGGCTATGTACAAACCTAATATTAGTTGCCAATAGTTGGGATATAAATAGCGAAAAGGAGTTTAAGGTGGAAAAGAAGCAGTAAACTGCACCCCACTCCATTTGTAACTCCCCCCACCACAACCACGTCACTCCCTGTGGCACCACTGAATGTGGGAAATAA
The DNA here is from genome assembly GCA_034695365.1 of Enchytraeus norvegicus. Taxonomy (NCBI): domain Eukaryota; kingdom Metazoa; phylum Annelida; class Clitellata; order Enchytraeida; family Enchytraeidae; genus Enchytraeus; species Enchytraeus norvegicus. Next base: position 11,649 of record JAQFZF010001053.1, on the reverse strand, counting down.
GCTAAATTCAAAGGGGTGTCACCTCTTTCTCCCAAACGCCTTCGTAGAAAAATAGTCTATGCCGATTCTCTCAGTTTTTAACTAATAAATAATGAAAAAGAGGAGCCATAGGCAAGTAGAGAGAGGCAGGGATTCGTCCCTCCCAAGCCCCCAGTAATTTGCACCATGGCGCCACACTTTGGTTTATAAGTGCATTTAGATATCTAATATCTATACGGGTCTGCCTTCTTATCAGCATGTAACAACAAATTGCTTCCGTCAAACATGAAGTTTATCCGCTGCTTGCTGCCACGAATGTTGTAAAAACTTCGGCTGAAGCAAAGTGCATTAAAACAATATATTTCTGCAACAAACAGTAAATAGCGAATTAGGCATACTGATGATAATAAGTAATTTCTACAGTAACAAATGCTAATCGGTTATGTAAATGTAGACTAATGCAGTTATGCATTTATGCAGTATTAATGCAGTTAAGCCTGGTTTTTACAAACGTAGACCGAGAATGTAGTAATAGTCGCAGTAGACCAGCTACAGCGTTAATTGAGAACGTATCAGATAGTATCGGTCTTGTGGGAAATCAAGTCGAACAGTCTACTCTACAGAAGGATAGGGAGCTGTGAAGCTTCTTTCTCTGTGGTTAAAGTGAAAAATGGTAGGTGGTGGAACTCCATTTTTGGGTGGTGGTGGAATTGGTGGAACGCAGAGATGAGATATAGTGAAATTTGAGAGGTGGTGGAACGCAAAAGTGAGATATAGTGAGGTGCCGGAACGCCGTTTCACCGCGTTCCGTCCCACCTTAAACACCGCTTTCTCGTCATCGTTGTGTCCCACCAGGGTTGAGACAAAAGAAGGGAGACGTTATACTTTTGTATATGCTCATTACATATTAGTGTCTGAGTGCTTTTCTCTCTCCAATACTGCGAATGATGTAATAAAAATAAAAGCTTTTTCTGTCTCAAAATAATACTAAGGCATAGTTTAAATAAATCCATTTCTTTCATGAATCGTTTCCATTCCCATCAATTTCCATTTATGAAGCCGTTTTTCATTTAAAATAATATCCCCGATTTCAATTTTAATCGTTATCAATATTTTTTATGTCCTGGGTTGTAAACGACGCTAGGCTAAAAACGGATAAAATTAATCAAATTATTTCATATTTCATTTAGTACTATTTTTTCTCGCCAATTTTTACTCGAAAGGCATTTTATTACCTACTTGGATGTCGACTGTTCGGTTGTGGCATTGGTATCAGCGCACAACAATGACACAAACAATGGTGGAAATTGAGTGATAACACGACATGCAATGAGGTCTTCTGTAAAAAAATAGGTGACAAGCGAATTGATATCCAAACAAACTGAAGATCTTCGTCCTCAATCTGGATATCAGGTATGGAGTAGCAATAGAGAGAGCAAACAGTTTACAGAGAAGTCACTCGACTAATAAACGATGACATAATTTTATGATATAAACATACAATGTACTTATAGGTATTCTAGACAGTCTAATAAATCATAGTGTTTCTCAAACTGTGGGTCGCCACTCGCGATCCACGAGCCCCACCAATTGGGTCGTGAAGATCTCCATAAAATGCTTCTTTAGTCAAGTTGTTCTCAAGAACTACATGAAATTCTTCACAGAGACAGGAAGTATCTGACTTTGTTTGATTTTAATCATTTATCATATCGTAACTAACTTTGTACTAAATTGAAACTTAATTTCAGCATGGTCGTTGTCTCTGTTAAAAACATAATTGTACCTGTATAATATATATTTAAGAAGGACAATCTGGTTATCTCTTCCGTTTTAAAATATTTCAATGATCTATTTTTAAACGACTGCAAAACCTATCGCATAATTATGAAAAGAATCACGGCTTTCTCGCAATGAGGCGAGAACAATGGCATACTCTTGTAACTTTTAACACTTGCAGCAATTGCAAATTGTTAAGTATGCACGAGATCGTTTCCACTGATTTTACGTAAGATCATAGCCTTCTATTTGTGGACCTTCTATTTGTGAACCTGGACACACTTAAAGAACAGTATGTCTCGCTGGCTAAGTGGTATCTTCGTGGACTTTCCAGCATGACGTCCGGGGTTCAACTCCCTGTATAGCAGATCAGACAGTAATATATCGGATGTGTACAATTGATCGATGCATAGCGCGTGAAACGGATCTCAAACAAGCATCTGATGCTTCTTCAACCAATATCCCGTTATTATTAACATAGGACAAGAAAAGAGCATTGACTGATATATAGTATTTATACTGGCTGCAAAAAACTGGATGAATGAATGAATAGCACACAATTATACCGGACAATGCGATAATGTGACTGGCACTTGAAAGACAACGAGCGTCTGACAATATTTATTGTCTGCACTCTGCACATCGTCAGTAATCTATCGACTACAAACTACTTTGCTGCCAGCTTGATAATAGTAATCAATTTGAGGACCCGTTAAATCCTTGTATTGTATAGTGTTGTACATGTATCTTCTCATCGTACATGTAGATATCATTACTGTTATTGTACTCCCATGATACTACATTCAGAAGTGTAATACGGAGAATGACTTTTCTGCAAAATGTTCTGATCATTGTTAAGGAGGCCTGGCCTATATTGTGTTTTGTGATTTTGTCGGAGTATAGGGTTAGGGGTGGGGTGAAGGATCCGTTTGAGACAAAAACTATAGACATCCACTCAGATGATAATATACTGATTATATGTGGATGTCAATCTCCGTATTACACTTCTTAATGTAGCCTCCAGGATACCATCAGGCGATATAATACATGTAATGACGGGACGTAACAGATGCATGACCCCATCATGACGTAATATATGCATGACCCCATAATGACATAATATGGGTCTGCGGTCCTGCGGATGACCCTTATCAACTTCAGTAGACATACAGTAACTATTAGCACTTTCTATTTGAGCTACCACGATTACCGGACCTAACAGGCTAAGTTTAATATCAAATTATAGCTAATCAAACATAATAGAAGTTCATCCATCAGACAAAAAGCGAGAGATAATAAAAATTTCCTTTACGTAATTAATGAGATCTGTAATTCGCTGGTATGCTGTTGTACAAGAACGAATGCAATAAATAACGCATAGTAGAGATTCCTTCCAGTCAGAGATAAACACTCTTTCTGTGAAAGGTTACACCTGGATACAAATAGTACGTGATCTAACTCTCTCTCTCTATTGCACTGCCATATGGCAAATCCAAGGTACATCTTCTGAAACACAGTCTGTCATCACGCTCACTAATGAGCACCCTATCGATCATCAAGTTGATTCCATCGAAAAGGCCTTTACCACACCCAAAATGTAGCCATTTTCTTGGGACTATAATTATATTCTGACTCCCGAGATGGTTTCCCGTTGCTTTCTCAGTATGAATATATCTGCGTTAGTTGGCTTTTACGAAATATGTGCAGTTTTCAGTTGGTCTATTCTCAAGTTTCCCGGATCTAACACGATCGCTGTCTGATTGTCTTGTATGCGTGTTGTGCCATTGTAACAAATAGGCCAATAGCAAATTTGTGGGGTGTATGTCAGTGCCTATGGGCCTTTACATCCATTTTCGCGTTTACTGTTTGCATGTATTGCTTGTTCTGTCTTGCCGTGAAATAAATAAATCTATTCTAAATGAATAAAATCTAGAAATAAACGATATTTGTTTGCTAAGATTATTCTTGCAATGGTAGCTCCGTTTTTGTGCGGAGTTTTGAACGTAATTATAAATGATTTGGTTACGCAACAAGGAAATGGAGACACGGATACTGATAAGCTGTGTGTAGAGAACAGTTACTGTCGAACAGTGCGAGTGGTTAAATGATTTAACAACACGTGCAGACATTTCGGAGGACTGACTCCTCGACAAACTGCTGCATGTAGTAGAGTAGTATAACGACACAGTTAGTCTAGATTCGAATCTAGATGCAAAACCGCTTTTAGTAATTTTGTCTACCCCGCCGTATTTATACATTATAGTTTATTTGCACCAACTCAAGGGGAAATAGAATACAGATACAGAAAAATATGGTAAAAATAATCAAACAGCAATAAATAAATATGTATTATTTATTATTTATTTATTTATTTATTATTATTTTAAAACCCAGTAATAATGTTATGTAAAATATTTTCCTAATTTGTAAAATAGCGGAAAACATAGGATCAACTTGATTGTCTATGGTCTGTTCATTATAGTGAGCGTAAAAGCAGACATGCATAGGGATGCCTACCTTGGACCTCCCATCTGACTGTGCACTAGAGAGATAGAGAGAAAGAGAGAGAGAGAGAGAGACGGAGACAGAGAGACAGAGATGAAGAGAGAGAAAGACAGAGAGAGAAAGGAATAGATACAAATATTGAGTAAAACTACAATAAATTAGAATACGGTACCGTCTATTTTACTGACCTGTTATGATATTAGTTGGCCGAGTATTAACTTATAATAATAATACTTAATTAATTAAGTATACCTATAGGCTCTAATCTTATATTATTGTAAGGGATATTGAAAGCAGAGGTCGCTAGATAGATATACTGACAGAGAGTCATTATTGATTGATTTAATCGGCTGATTGATTGATTGATTTATTGATATGTTGACTTATTGATTGATAGATCGATTTAAAGATATCTAAATATTGAATTTTTGCAAGTAAATAACCTTGTAGTCATGTAAATGCACCCGTGCACCTGTGAAATGTTGGTGTATAACAGTTTTTATAATGAAGTCTTTAGTCATTGAAATCAGAGTAGAGTAAAGCAGATACAGCAGTTAACAAGATCACGCTGCAAGCACAAGTAGACCTACTCGAGCTTTGAACAGAAATGACAGTGTCTATAATAAAATAATATCTGAGCATTTTATTCCCTGCTCCAAAACTTTATTGTACAGTCAAATGTATTGTATTTAATTAAAAGTACAAGTTTTTGACATTTTGTCATTATGACCAGTGCTTAAAATACCGATGAGGGGTCGGTGGTCTGGTCCCCAATTGTTCTCGGCGGCCCTATATCCAGGTGTAATCAAAATCAAGCTTAATTTATAACAACTCTGGCCCGGCCCCCTGGTCCTCCGACAGCTTTTCCGCCCCCCCCCCCCATTACATTCTCCTAATTCAAGCGCTGGGGCCCCCAACGCTGTTATGTTAGCTGAGCGCTCACAATCAATCGGTAAGTATATCTATAAAGCGACGCTCTATGAAACATGCCATAGTAGCGATAAATGGGCAATGGGAAGTCAAGCAACTCTGTGGCGAAAAGCCAAAACCGGTGTGACCTCGATATCTGCAAGTCTGAATTTAGTCGCTGTCAGTGGTGCTATCCCCCAAAATTTCAAGTAACTTTATAGCGCAAGGTCTCCCCCCCAAAAAAAAATGACACCAAAAGTGAAGCGACCCCCTAGAAAACGTCGCTCGCCCGCTGCGCAAAATCTTGAATAAAGCGCGTAAATTTAGCGAGCGAAATTTACGCGCTTTTTTAAACGAGTAAAAAAAGTGGACTGTTCATACTAAATTTTGTTCCCATTTTCTAGATCTACCACTGTAGAGTCACTAAAGTGGAATTGTAACTTATTTAAAAACTGCATTCTCAGTTCTCTATGAGTAAAAGAATAGCCTAATTGATTTTTTCCACTCCCCCCCAATTTCAGAAAGTTACTAGTATTTTCCACTCCCCCCTTTACCAATTTTTTCCATGACGCAGGCTGCGCCATGAAGGTATAGGGATAGACGCGCCCTGTCGCTTTCAATAAACCGGCCATAATTATTAATTACGAGCATTAATTGTGAATTATTAAGGATGGCATGACGGACCGGAGACTAAGCCTATTGCTGAGCTCGATGAAGATATCAACTTAATTCAGTAGATACACCCACCGGTTTACGTCGTAATACTATATTTAAATTGAAGATCAGAATGATGCATTAATCATTATAATTTTTGTGTTTTTGCGTATGTCGCTTCTTGTAAATCTCAAGAGATACCAGATGTACAAAGAAGTTATTCGGTTCATATATTTAAGTTTGAATGGGTATTATACTGAATGGAGATTATAACCTTACAAAATCAGAGCGGCTATCAAAACCAGGTTACATGTTGCTTTACGTGCTCTACAAATATTGACATTCCTGACATCATCCCTGTATAAAGAAACGGACGGTATCTTCAATAATATTTTAGTATCTAATTTTGTCAACTATTACGGTCTATAGTAGCCTAACTTTTGCAGTCTACTTGCAATTTACAAAAGCAGCCCATAGGCCAACTTTATTATTTGCTATTCTGTGCGTTCTATTTGCTCGAGACAAGATCTTGACAGTACGTCAGTACAAAGTGCTTTTATTTTATCAAGTGTTAGAGCAGTGTTGCACTGTCACCAGTAATAATTGGCTTCTAGATTCCAGAATATTAATAAGGCTGACGATCGTACTTGTTAATAGTGATAATATTTGCCTACTTCATAGAAACTATAAACTCCATATTGGGGATAATATATTTTTCTAATTAAATTTCGTAAGCTGTTAACTTTGCCATAGAATTAATAGCCCAAAGTTATAGCACAATTGTTACTAAATAATTCTGTAGACTTCGTTTCATTTATAGCAGTTAAATGTTATCTGTAGTTCAACAAGTGCATTGTAAGCCTGTAAGTTACAAGGTTGGTGGCGATGATCTTTTTTTTACTTGATTTAATTTGTTTTAAGTTGCCCACCTACTACCTATAGGATATATGCCTATCCAGTGTTTGCATAATTCCTGATCTGATCCAATGCTTTGTCATACCGTCTACGAACTCGCTCATAAATGAGCACACAATTGATTAAGAAAGACGTTGATACCATCATACCTCTGCAAAGGCTTTGCTTTGATCACCTCCAAAAAGGATGCATCCAACAAATATGGAAGCTTGAAGTAACTGGGGGTTCCTATTGTTTGACTCAGTATAAAAGGCTAAAGCCCAATTTCTTTCATGTCCTTACGGTCACATCAGTGACGGGCGAGCCTCGGATTCGAATCCCGCACATACTGATCCGCAGTCGGAAACCTAACCGATCGTGCCACTGGCTCAGCCAGGCATAAAGCAAGGTTTTTGAAGAACAGAGGTGGCAATCCATCTGGTCCTGAAGCCAGAGAGTTTTTTTAGTTTTCTCATTAAATTAAAAAGACGGACAGGTGTGAAGCTTATTTCTGACAAGTTATCGCTCATAGGTGGAGTTTGCATAATCGGTTAAACCCCCCATTGTCATGAACACAAACACTGGCAAAATAGTCATTTAAAGATCGGCTGTTTTACAATTTTCAAATATATAATTTCCATTAGAGTTTGTTAAAGGAGCTATTCCCGTCTTACAGCTTAATTTTGAATTAACTTAACGATAAAATTTCCTGAAGTCATTTGCCGAAAGTACTTTATTCTCTATTGAGGCCTGGTGCATAAACAATAGACCCCTACAGTTTTCAGCTGCTTTGCGATACCTAATTTTACTTTTGATGGTCTCTTTGAGACGATATTTTCGCCACAATCGCACTTTCAGTGCAAATTTCTTTCCAATATGTTTTTGATAATGTTTATTTTTATTTCTCCTGGGATTTGAAATAATCCGTTTAACGGGCACAAACGTAGTTATAGCCTGATCCAAAACAGAATAAAAGCAACTCATTAAATCATCACTGGTTTGACCAGAGCTAAAACACAAAGACCAGCCGAACGATTTAAAACAGGTATTTAACGAGGTCCAATCGGCTTTTGACCAATCATAAGGCGCATTAGGAAAGTGCTGCGCAGTAGATTTAGAGCTACAATGAGTAGGCGTATGAAATTAAATTTAAATTAAAGTAGTGAACACTCATTTTAGTGCAGTAAGCATAAATGATAATATCTAGCACTTTCGACATCCTATCTACGTTGTTTCTTATATAGGTCAGTTCTAGGTGATACCAATCCAATGCATGTCTGAGATTTTGCTGGCTGATAGGCTTCTAAAGCTGGTTATCAGGGAATCCATTTTGGATTTTGTATACCTTTTTAATTGGCTAGAAATTTTCATTGTATAACATTTTAGGTTATTTGGTAATATCATTTTGTTGCTGTTTTTATAATATTATGTTCTCAAATATAAGTAGCGTTACTTTAAAAGACGGGGTCAAAAATGACCCCCCTGGGTATTATTTGTATGTGAAAATAGCATGGTACGTCTAAGGTTAAAGATAACTCGTTCGGCCTTTCGCATACCTATCAGGTATGCCTACACTGTTTACTGTAACATTATATATTAAACAAGTATAGTTACTGTACGTCGTATAAGGTACGGTACACGTTATAACGGCTATATCATACAGTAGTTGCTAAAAGGTAACTCTAAATAACGTATAATACAATAATTATTTCAGGGGATAGGCTACCAGTACGATGTTACTCGGGTTGTTGAGGTATGGCCGCCATCTCTCGATATAACGAACTTCTACACCACGTCTGCCACAATAAGCCAAGACGTCATTAATAACTTTGGAACAATACTGAAGACAGAGCTCGCATCTTTTCGCCAGGACTTGGAAGACTCAATAAATGCGACACTAGTTCAAATTGGGACCCTACAAGGCTACCTGCAAGTTTTCAGTAGCCAAGCGGAAATTGACGGAGATTTTATGAAGTATGCAGACCTACTTTGTGGTTAAAATTTAATCTGAAGATTAACTATAGCTATTAAAGAACACGTGACTCTTGCATGTATTGAAGGCTGTAGCATATGCGCCCATTCATATAATTATTATGTGAATTAGACCATTAGTGCCACTTATATAGCCACTTATATAGCCACTCATATTGCAATCACTGTAATTTATTCTAAAAAGTTACTTGTACCAGCATGTCCTAATTCATCCATATTTTACATTGAATTTTGAAATTTAAATTGAACAAAACCGATGTAATTTCTGGGGACTCAGGTTGTGCACTATGCACAACATTTGTGCTTTAACCATTCGTGCTACTATTTACCAGAAAGCGACATGACACAGTATAGATCAAAACTGTAGACGTCATGGTATTGCGTTTCATGGTAGGCCACTTTAAGCTTAAACTTAAATTCAAGCATATCTCTCTTTTCAGGTACCAGGCCTATTAGGGACGTAAGCGGTCATGGCTCGCCAGCTTTGTCGATCTTTTGTAGTGCGCAGTATGCTTATCTCTGTTATATTCTTCATTTTCCTCAGGTAACTGAGTTCGCATCCAGTTCCATAGACTTTTCATATATGTTTGCCGTGGCCTACCTCAGATTCTTGTTCCTTGAATTTTTCCATTGAGTTCCAAATCTTCCAGCCCCTCTTTCCTCATTATATGTGCCAATAATTCAAGTTGTCGTCTTTAAATTATTTTTCATCAATTTCTTGGCAGTATTCGCTCTACCAATACTGTTTCGTTTGTAACATGGTCAATAATGATATACGAAGCATTTTGTAAGGAACCACATTTCTGCTGCTTTTAATCCTTCTTCCATTTGAGCAGATATTGTCAAACATTTCACATCCATAGGCAAGTATAGATATTACGTAACATTGAAGAACTCTCTTTTTGGTTTCCATAGATATATTTCTGTTTCTGAGAATATGTCCCAACCTCTGAAACGCGTCCTTTGCTAGAGCAATCTTTCTTTTGATCTGGAGGTTTCATTCTCCGCTTGCTGTTATAACACTACCTAAGTAAATGAATTTTTGTACTTGTTTTATCAATGTTCCTTCAAGATACAGTTCGCAACTTGGAGAAATTACACGTATTCCCTGAAATTTCAGGGATTTCGCGTAATCCCTGGTGTCACTCATTCCCTGTAACATACACAAGGTATCTCAGAGATCGCTTTTTGGAAAAATGAAAGCAAAAGTAGTCTGGCCTGCCATAGGTCACACACGATGTGGCAAGGCATTTGCAAGTCTGGAAGTTGAGCGACCAATTGGTCTAGTACAAAGAAGCCATGGCCCAGATCACTCTGCCATTCACTGCAGTATCTTCGTTAGTCGAGTCTTACGAAACACATGCATCTGTCGGTTACCAGCCGACTACAAAATTTTCCTTTGGCCTATTCTCAAGTTTGCGGGACCCAACACGGGAAGGTATGACACAACACCAACAAAAAGTATAACACAAGTTAACAACATAACACCTACAGTAACGGTAGTGCTTGATTGTGTTGAATCGACTATAAGTGTTTCATTGTGCTTCTGAACCTTGACGTTAAACACACTCAAACCAACCAATACGTATGCCGGTATTAGACGTTTCTGCAATGCAGGCAAGAAGTTCTACACCACCAGAACACACCAATGCACAGTGGAGGATCGAGGAATTTTTGATGGGGGGGGGAGCCAAACACCAGCATTTGTTTCGAGGGGCCAAATAACATCGAGGCTAATCGAGGGGGACCAAATGTCCAAAATTGCAGTTGTTATGGATCAATTGTAACGATTTCGAATCTAGGGGCATGCCTCCGCCCACTTCAGGTCGAGGGAGGGAGACCAGGCCCCCGCCCCCTAAATCCGAGCCCGCCAGTGAGTGCATAGCCCGAAGAAAAACGAGAAAATGCGTGGAACATTAGTTAGCATTAGTTAACTTGCGTAACGCATTAGAAATACCACAAACTCATTACTGTCTCATACATTTCTACACAATAATTTATTTTAATATAGACATTTTAAAGATGCCTGTATAGAAAATAGACCAGAACGTGACTACGATTTTTATTGACTTGACTTGGTATTCAAATGTTCTGAAAGACTTCATCTCCTCACGCCCTGCATTGACTCTCAGTCAGTTCTCTACGGTAACTCTCCTGCGCTCAATTGATAGTTTATTTCACTCGAGGGGAATTTTATATAAAAAATTTGTTTACATCATTTGTTTATCAAAGAACAGTAATCCATTTGCCAAAAATATCAACGTTATCAAAATAAACTTAAATATATCGCCAAGCAAGTGACAAAACTCATTCTTAGAGCGAATCTGATACCGTTGCTAAGCGCTTTCAACACATATGTGACATTGTCATTAATTTAATCTAGCTGTCAGGTCGCCAGCCTCATTTTAGATTCAATACGATCATACGCCATAGCCGCGATTACATGTGCGATCTTCTTCAGCAGTCACGCACAACGTACTAATTGCTCCAAATTAACCGAATTACGAAGGGATGGAGATCTTAGTTAATTTGCCCTTTGTAAGACCGGACGTGGTAAGGCCAGTGGCTAAATTGAGGTGGAACACGGCGGAACGCCGTTCCAAGACCCAGTAAAAATGCCATCAGCGTTCCGGGACCCTACCTTCAGCATTCCGGGGTCCTACCAAAGTGACCCCGGGGTACTTTCACATTTAACAGTTCAAGGACCCCTTGATTTCCAAATTAATCACTGGGTAGGGCCACTGATAAACTGGAACTTGAGAGACAGATGGCATACAGAGTATAATTATAGTCACGGTTGGATGGCTTAGTTGATAGCAAGTATTCCTGATACTTTATATACGGAAAGAGAGGTCGAACATTGCAATTTATGGACATTCATATATTACTTCATCATCGGAGTGAGGGGAGTGACAGCGATGACGGTTGATGATGGGGGGG
>JAQFZF010001052.1:0-15090 GCA_034695365.1 Enchytraeus norvegicus | reverse complement strand
TTATTAATAACCCATAATAACGTCCCTGACATCATCCTTGGATGAGGAAACGGACGTCAAACCTTTACTATTATTATCATTATATAGAATAACAAATATTACTATTATAAATAATAATCTATATAATACTGTCATATCATAAAAGATGTCTTTGGATTGACGCATGTTGCAGTCAAAGTATGCTCATGTGTCAGGAAATTAGCTATTTGATGCTGCATAGAGTTCTAATGAATGCATAAGTCTTACAATAATAGTAGTTTAAAGACAGTTTCGCAGCCCTTCATCCGCGTAGGACCGATCAATCACAATTAATGCAATGTGAAGGTCAGCTAGATAGGATACACTAAATCCTCCCTGACGACCTTCTTTCTGATGGTTTGTGTGTTTGTTCGTTTGTTTGTTCGTGTGTCAGTTCTGTGTACTTTTGTGCGCATGCACGTTGTCTGTCTACACTTTTGATTTTTGGACTTTCTGATTGATTTTGAAATTAAAACACAGTTCTCCCTCTCTCTCAATAACTCAACTTTTGTCCCTCTTGATCGCCATCTGAGCTTCTTAAGAAACTCAGATGGCTAAGACTAAGCGTGGATAGCGTAGATCCGGCTGGGCAGCTTGCTCGATAAGCAGGAGGTCACGGGTTCAAGTTCCAGCCGGGTCGGACTCTGAAAAGATAGTCTCCTAGAGTCGTAGATACGGAAACAGGAGTTAAACTTTGCTTTACAGATTTATCGTTCACTATTTTGCAAAATGGTTTAACCCTTTGGAAACTAATGTCCTAATGAGGAGCAAGGGAGAGAGTAGGCTATCGGAAAGCGCTTCTAAGACAGGCAATTAGAGCGGTGACACGTTATCATACAATGCAGTGCCATCTGGTCACTTCACGAGCTAAACAAATGCTGAATGAAAGATTGTTCACTCAGTTAAAAGCGATGCAGGATTTTAATTAAAGCCCGTCTTTGCTGATATTGCTTAACCTGCTTTAAACCGAGATCCTTTTAAGTTACATACAACTTTGCTGATATTGCTTGACATGCTTACATACGGGATCCTTTTACTTTTACATACAACTTTGAAAGTGAGTAAATAAAATTTGGAATGCGCATAAACAAACACGTTACGTAATTCTTTATCAGTAGGCCTAATTTTAAGTCGCTGCACAATATCATAGTCATCACCCCATTCAGTAATTTTGACTTTTTAATTTTAAATCTTATGTATAATATATAGTTTATTTGCACCAATTGAATGGTAAACATAAATACAGGTACAGACAAATAAATTTATCTAAGGTAAATATAATCAAACATCAGTGACTTTAAAAGAAAACTATCGTGCTGCAATACTACGCCTATTTATGAATTCGAGAGAAATAAACTCTCAAAGTAGTTCTATATTTTACTTGTTACGTGATATTTAGAATCTTCAGATGTCAGACTATATTTTAACTGTAAAGAATAATAATCTGCAATATCGATGTCTAATCTTACATCAATAAGTTTTGTATTATGCAACTTATTTACAAATATATCTATGATAATCATATAGATAATTAATGGTAACGGGCTACTGAAATATTGACAATTTAAAATTACATTGATATCGAATGAATGAATAAATCTTTGAGAAGGCATTGTTATTTGCGTAGCTCAAACTTATGATATCTTTAGACGACAATGTAGCAGCCGATATACCGTATAATGAATGTGGAATAGCTTGAAAATCAAGCCGTTTCAGTAGAACATCAACAGGTGCTGAAGTGCCAAGGCGCCCAATAATGACATTAGAGTTACAATAAAACTTTCGTTTGGGGCCAAGAGCATTTATATTCTTTGTTGCTAGTTATTGTTATTCCACGAAATCTAATTTCATTCACCCACTTAATATTTAGGCCTACTCCAAAAATTGTTACGTTTTTACAAGTTACTTTATATCTTGGATCTATTCTTAAACAATGACATTTAGAAATATTTATCGGCAGATCTAAATTAGAATATAAAGTACCGCAAATATCAAGTAAACTTTGTAAGTCAGATACAGTAATGCTTAACAGAATTAAGTCATCTGCATAGATAAGTAATAATTAATATTAGATATTCTAACATGCATTTCACTGTGCTGCGCATGCTATGTTAATTTGTTAAAAAACCACTACTATTGCTGCTTATGTGTTCACACTGCAGTGCGATCAAATTCATTTCTAACTAACTTCTACTGGATTTGAACCCGCGACCTCATGTTTCACACGCCGCTGGGCTGCCACTAGACCACGGAGCCTCTCAGAATACGTATCCTCTCAGAGCCTCTATAATCTAACTAGTAGCAAAAGCCTATAACAAAGGTTATGATCTTAACATTTCACACATTTATTTTTGACTATTTTTTCTTTGGGATGGGGGGAGGGTATCCCCCAACAATTGAGAGAGGGTACCCCCCCCCCCCAAATTGTTGTCAATGATAATCTCCCTACCCTCGATATACATTCAATTGTGCTAATGTTTTCTGCAAGAATACAAACTAGAGGAATGCGTGTCGCGCCCTTATTTGTAACGATTTGCAGATGAGAGGGAAATCTGGAGCAAGATGTTGTAATTTGTGGAAGTCTTGTTCGCTCTATGGCATAAATATCTTTCTTTTAAATTAGCCATTGGCATAGACACTGATATTGTACAGGTGGATAGTCTAATCGATAGCAAGCTTGCCTGATAAGTAGGAGGCCACGTGGTTCGAGTCCCAGCCGGGTCCGTCTCTGATAGTATCGGTAGATACGGTAACAGACAAACTCAGCTTTGCAGTCTTTACACGCCGAATCGATGTAATGTCTTGTTACGACGCAAGGCCTGTATTTGAATCTTTAACTGTTTATCTGCGTAACGTCAATGTTTGCTAGACACGTATAGACGAAGTAAATAACCTTTGAGAAATTGAGTATGTCTACTATTGTCTAGTATACATCGAATAGCAATGTATTACATCATGCATACGGTTTAGGGGTTTAGGTAAATTAATTAAAATAAAAGGTTCCAGTGTAATGATATATAATTATAGAATTGAATGGTGCTTAATTCAAATTAGTTAGTCACTTTACCATTATCAATCAATCAGAAGCTTTTATATAGCATACTCTTAATTTAGGCCTCAGAAGCGCTTTTGAACAGTGAAGGGTAGAGTTGCCCGGTCTGCCACATGCCGCAACTGATGTGCAGGACCTCCGCTAATTTGGAATTTGAGCGACAAAAGGGTCAAGTACACAGAAGTCATGGCACAGACCATTCTGTCATTCACTGAGGTATCTGCGTTAGTCACCTCTTGCGACACATGCAGTTTTCGGTTGGTCCAAATTCTCAAGTTTCCCGGAACCAACACGGGTAAATGTTACAATTATATTTCTACTGGCGCTGTAGCACTTCTTTCAATTATGTATCACTATCCTAAATTTGATTATACTTGCCTACAGAAATAGTCTGAATTAAGTCACATATAAATTCTATAAATAATGGCATGCTGCGATGATTGTAGAAAATTCGACAATGAATAAAACGATGCAGCCCAGAAAGTCTACGTTAGGTAGGTAGGTAGGCATGAGTGTGTTTAACGTCAAGGTTCAGAAGCCCAAAGGGCTTCTCTTCAGGATGGCTCAACACAATCGAGCACTACCGTCACAAAGATTGATTTAAAGCGTATTACAGCGTTTATCCCACAAAAAAAAACCAGCAGTTTAATACCGAGCATTGAGTGAGATATATTACTCATTCAAAGTCTAGATTAATCTGGATCATTTCAGAGACATTTGACAAATAGCGACTTGTCAGGCTCGGCTATTGATAACGTGATTACTGTTGAAGACAAAACAGAATCCAGCATTTAGGATCAGATCAAAGGGGAAATTACGACCTACAGCTTCCTCTCAAAATAATTATTGTCGTCCTTGAGCGAACGAATGAACGAACAGTTAAAATCAATAGAAGTTATTATAGAGCTAAAGAACAAACTAGCAAAACTTAATGACAGAATGAATGAATAAATAACATTATTAACAATTGAGGAAATCATGAAATCTATACCACGTTCTGAATAAAAGCAACCCAGAGAACCTTATAGACGGGTGTTTGATAATGATATTGATAGCAGATCAGAAAACTGTCCTCCAGTACCTTATAATAATGTACTGCGATTTTTGTTTTCTTTATTCCTTTATTTATTATCAAAGTAAATCAAACAGCAGCTACAATGACATTGCATACAAACATACAAAAAGTCATTACGAGCACTGTGACCCCATATCAAATTGTAGCACCATGATCTTCAATAGATTCTACAATCTACATTGTATACTATATAAAGCCTAGATTACAATTTGCTCCACAATGTTCCTGCGCTACCCAGCAGGTACCTCTGCTTTCAACAAGGGCCTGCTTCCAACAGGAAATCGTTGGAATCAGGGAATCTGCATCCCCCCCCCCTGCTATGAAGTAGGCCTGGGCCGCAATGCAAAATGCGATCCTGTGAGCGTAAACTGTGAGCTTAAGCTGAGTAGGAGAGAGTCGGCGAAACGACCGACGCCCTGGGCAAGCAACTACAACACAAATTACAAAAAACAAAAGGTTGATATTGATATTTAGAGGTTGGCTTAGTCAATAAAAAGAAGTTTTATGCAATCTCACATCTGTAGATCGATATCAAGCCGGTTAAATATTTCTCACGCCGCGAGATAAGACGTTTTCTATTACATCGCAATCTGTGACCCTCGCAATATGGCCAGATCATGGATGTTATATTGATGGCATGAAGCATCTCGCTGTACCGCCAGTGCCTTAACGTTAGCGGTACACGTACAGCAGATGAAATTGTAACATGATCGTCTGTATCTGTATCGTGCATACATACAATCAGTAGTAAGAGTAGCAATAGGGGTAGGGGTAGGAGTAGCGGTGGGTAGTGATTAGTTAGATCTACGTTAGGGTTAGGGTTAGGGTTAGGGTATGATTAGGATTAGGTTATGGTTTGGGTTAGGATTTAGCTACGGTTAGCTATGTTGCTGCACTTGTACCGCTAACGTGAATTCGCGTACCGCCAATATAACACCTGAAACCGATATCAGAGCAAAATTATAGGGGTAAAATCAATGCTAATTTAGGGTCTGTTTCATCATCTGACGACGAAGGGGGGGGGGGGGCTGGCGACATCGGTAGAGTGTCTGCCTCACAAGCAAGTGACCCAGTATCAAATCACAGGTCAGTCGACAATAAAATCTTTCTTAATCCCATGTGTCAGGAAGATTATTCGAATATCTGCTCCGGCTGTCATTGTGCGCTATCTAAAGCAAAGATATATAATTATAATCAGTAAGCCTAGTGGAGAGTATTAAAAAAAGAAGAGAAAGACGCCACCTGGTGAAAATGTCAAACATGTGCGATTGTCACGAGTAAAGGAATATACGACATAAAAAAAGAACGAACAATCGAACGAACGAATAAACTAACAAAATTTGTTAGTTTATTAGTTATTTGTTTGTTCGTTTAATAGCTAGTTATTTGTTAATAGTATATTGGTAGGTTTGAGTGTGTTTACCGTCAAGGTTCAGATTAGGGTTGCCAACTTTTGATGAAGACAATTCCTGACACTGTCAGCATGGGCGGCCGAGCGCCGTCAATGTTATTATTTAATCTATTCCTTATTCCTTTCAGTTTTCCGGACGGATATTGTATTGTCCGGATAGATCCTATTCCGTTTTCCGGACACACTATACAAATTCCGGACAATCCGGACAAATTCCGTACGGTTGGCAACCCTAGTTCAGATGCCGAAGGGCTTCTCTTCAAGATGGCTCAACACAATCGAGCACTACCGTCACAAAGATTGGGGTTAAGCGTATTACAATTTTACTCCACAAAGCGCCTTGCAGTCTATTACAGGCCGCTGAGTCGGAGTTTATAGTATATAATTATCATACTCGTATTAGTTACTTGATGCAATAAGGGGAATTAACAGATTAACCGTTTTTTTGTTAGCTGTGCATTCATTGGTTGCTAAGATAGAGGTGTATTGTTAGCTGTGCATTCATTGTTTGCTAAGATAGAGGTGTTTTGTTAGCTGTGCATTCATTGGTTGCTAAGATAGAGGTGTTTTGTTAGCTGTGCATTCATTGGTTGCCAAGATAGAGGTGTTTTATTAGCTGTGCATTCATTGGTTGCTAAGATAGAGGTGTTTTGTTAGCAGCGCATTTATTGGTTGCTGAGATCGGCTCCGATAGAGATGCCTTCTTTGCTGCGTGTAGCAACCTTCGACTCGCCATAGTTAAGCATTACAATATGACAGTTTTCAATAATTTCTTAAAATATCAATTAGTCTCCACATAATAATAAAGAATACACAGGATTGTTATATGACATATCGAGATTAATGCATGTGATTGTTAGAACTCTCTAAAGTTTGTAATATTAAATATGCACTATCGGTTATAAATAAACCGAACCATTTGTACTGATACGTCATATGAATAGGGTGAATTAAGTTGAATTAACCAGCGATCAAATCTATACTAGGATCTGATGAAAAGCAAACCGGAGAACCTAATAGACGGGTGTTTAATATGACAGCATATTGGAGGATTTGCCTCCAGTGCATTATAGTAATGGACTGTGATTAATAACACTGTGGCCTAATACCTAATTGTAATACCGTGATATAAGTGTCATCTAGTGAGGACAAAACTACAAGATTAACAGAGTAGATGCTATCTAAATAGTTATCCAATTAGATGACATTAAATTTGGTGCTATTTACTTATTTTGGCAATCTGTATTTTTTTTGTCGTATATATCTTACACGTGACATTATTACAAAATACTGTGGCCACAAAATAATTATACTTGCTTGACACGTGACAGTATTACAAAAAATAATACAAAAACAGATCTTCATATATGGCTGCAAATCAGAACTCTAGTTAATTATCATTCCTAGATCAAAATCCTCTTGAAATATCTAAAATACACTTCGCTCGTCAAGTGCTGCACTGGCTATCAATTGAAATGCGGACCACTGCATCAGATCTTGAAGCACTCGAGCACTCAATTGCATATCAGTGACAAATCTTATAGAGAATCAATTGATAATCTACGAAAAGACTAGTCTCCCGTTAAATCTATGATACGTATAATGGTCAACGATAATTTTGACTAATATGCACAAGTCTGCAAGATCTGTACGCACTTATAAAATTAAACTGTACTAGTAGTTTAGCCCGTGATACGGGCCTTCGATTATTCTGTAACTCTTTGCTGCTTAATCTCCCTCGATGCGAAATTGATAGCATGCAATTTGTTCTAAATTCCCTTGCTCTTGCAATTTTCCGTTGTTCTAAATATTCACATGTAACACCACCTCTAAAGTCATCACATTGGTTGAAAGTGGAAGAACGAATCATCTACAAGACAGTTTCTTTAACATATAAATCAATCACCACACCTGGACGACGCTATATGTCTCACTTGATAGAAGTGAAACAGTCCTCTACCACATGATCAGCTAAATTAATTACTCTAACACGACCAAGCATTCCTTCGAGCTGCAAACTTTCAAATCGCTCTTTCCAGCATGCTGCCCCACAGATCTAGAACTCTCCTCCGTCCACATTTCGTACCCCTTCACATTCTTCTGATCAGCCTTCTCTTTCCTATGAGCAATTTCATAGGCAGCTGAAGACCTACCTTATCGATGTCTCTTTCCATATAGTGATTATGATATACGACCAATGCGTAAACCTCCCATCTCTTAGATCTTTGTCTTTATCCTTGGACTGATTTTACGGATTTTGGCTTTGCACCGTTTTTGGACATTTATTTATACTATCGGCTTGGCTTTGGTTTCATAGTGCTCGATGTTGTCAATGACGACGGTTACACTCTAATTGCGTTGTTGTTGTTGTTGTCTACATGATGTCATGAAACGAATAGTTAGCGACAGGGAGTTATGGAGGAATTGGACTCCCAGGACCTGCCACTTGGCAGAGCACTAGATAGATAGATAGAACGATCGGCACGTTAATTAAATACCGTATAGTGGATAAATGTGGATATAAAATATGTCAAAATAAAGAGAGGATATTACATAGATTAAGGGGCTTGGCACCCGATAGTTCGACGAGTTCTAGATCGCTTTAATTTTTAAGATAGTACGTTGAGTTCGGCACGGCAACTTAACTTACATCGGCTACAATTTCGATTATTTTAGTATTGTTAATATACATGTTAATTATTGAAACAAAATGGT
The DNA here is from genome assembly GCA_034695365.1 of Enchytraeus norvegicus. Lineage (NCBI taxonomy): Eukaryota > Metazoa > Annelida > Clitellata > Enchytraeida > Enchytraeidae > Enchytraeus > Enchytraeus norvegicus. The sequence goes on along the minus strand of JAQFZF010001052.1, from coordinate 6,819 downwards.
ATTTATAACTAACGTTGTTTACCAGCTGTTTGTTACAACTTCATGTGAGAAATGTTATTAAATAAGAATAACAGGTGTGAGTTCTCTTTCTCTGCTGCTAACTTGTAACTTGTAACTTGTTTAACTTGTAACTGGTTTCTTGTAAATTCGACTTGTAACTTGTTTTTTGCTCTCACCAAATCATGCCATTTTTACCCGACGAGATTGAAATCAACGAGTTAGGCTATCTATATAAAAAGCCCAGCAAAGCCTTTAATTCCTCATACGTTAACTATGGCTCAACACTATGGAATCAAGTTTCAATTGAAATTAGAAGTTCCACCTCCATTGATAATTTTGTGCTCAAATATACAAAATATTTACATGATAGCTGGCAATTTGAAAATAAATAGATTGTTATTAATTATATCAGTAGGCCTTTCTGTTTATTGTTGTAGTTTTATTCATTTATATTTTTGTACTTTTATTTTCTGGCCGTGGTCAGCTGGATAGGGCATTCTTGTTCACCCTGATGACGCTCCACACATGAGCACTATTTATTCGTTTATCACTGATATCACTATTTATCTGCACCGTTAGTAATTTTGATACTTGTAATCTTGTGTTATCACTGTAATAAATATATATATCCTGCTAAGTAATTTTTGCGTACTGGCACCCAGAAACTAACTGAATACTGACTTTCGTTAGAGCCGACTTACGCAGATACTGAGGAAGAATTTCCTTTAACTTGTTCGCTGGTCTCTGATGATTTTCTTGAGGGCTACATCCGGTCAAATCTTGAAAAAATGAATGCTATTGTGGGCGTAGGCTATATAATAATTATGCATATAAATTAGAATGTTGCTGTCGATTGATAACGTGTAGTTTCTCTTGCATCGCTCAAGGCTTTTCTAAATAAATTATATGTTTCTCATAAGTTAAGAAGCACTGACAACGAAAATGTACAAAACCTGCCGTCCTTCTACATGTAAAGTTCCAGCACAATCACCTACTTATTTCTGAAAATAAAGTTATTTACTTGCCGTATGTCTACGCCAAGGTTTGTAACCGTCCGTCATTTAATCAAAATTAACGGATAGTCCGTAAAAAATTTGATCCCAAATGGTCGGTCTGAAAGTAAAAAGTCTGAAAGTAACTTCAGCATGTTCGCTTCAATAACACAGTCCAATAATACGTTCGCAAAAATTTGGCGTGTCCGTAACCTTATTTGCAGATCCTAGATTATGTCCGTAATTAGTTTGAATCGGGTTAACAAGCCTCGCCTACACTGACATCGTACGATCGATTAATGAAAGATTTATAAATTAGTGTACCATGATTGGAATAGTATCCGAGTGAGTCTAAAGAGGTAATATATAATGCTATGTGTGCTAATTTGCGAAATATAACATTTTACTAAATTGGTAAATAAGGTATTCTCTAAGTGCAACACTGAGAAGAGATGATTACGTTAATGAAGTTATTAGAACTTTTACAACAAATTTAACTGAAAATTTCCAATTAAAGAGAAATGAGAAAACAAAGCGCTTGTTGGGAATCTCAGGGACGTCTCTACCAATCAAAGCAATTCCAAGTAAATTATTAAGATTGCAGTCCTTTGCTTCAGAATATCATTTACAGGAATAACAAGTCAGACGAAATTCAACAATAGACCTACAATGCATTGCTATTATATAGAACTTCATCAATACAATGTATTGTTATTATATAGAACTTCATCAATACAGTGTATTGTTATTACATAGAACTTCATCAATACAGTGTATTGTTATTACATAGAACTTCATCAATACAGTGTATTGTTATTATATAGAACTTCATCAATACAGTGTATTGTTATTATATAGAACTTCATCAATACAATGTATTACTATATAATAACAATGCCACTAGGAATCCTAATATTATATGCTTCAAACTAAATTATAGGTCAAACTTATTGCTTGTGACTTTTTTTCAAGTTACAGTGCAAACAGACAAATTCAAGAATTAAGTTCCACGAGAAACAGGACACACAGGAACACAGGCACAAACATGTTACCCCTATATATGCAGTCGGCTTAAAAACACTATAGACAATGGATTGAAGGTTAAAGCAGTAGGCCTATATAATACTAATTGAAGTACATATGAAAATAAACATGAACTTACCTTCAAAAGCAGAAGAGACTGCCATCAACAATAGGCCTATATGAAATCCAAGTATAGTCAACATTTTAATAGCTTAGCAACCGAGGCTCCAACTATACTACACGTAAACATCTATAACATAGCTATATCTTTCTTTATGATGCTGGCTTTAGATAATGTTAATTCCGACTTCAACCTTTGAATGATACTAAATATCACACAAAATTACTAATAGGAATGCTACAAAGTATTCAAAATTGTCTATTATCCTTTAATCCTTGCTTGGTATTCCCATATGCCGGTAACTATCAGCAGTTGGTCTACTAATGGAGGTATTGTAAGCTATGCTAATCCTAAAGGAATGTAATCCTGTTCATCTATGGAGTTGACACGAGTAACTTCTTATCCTTTACCTTCAATATTCCATAAGTAGGCCTAACATTACAATATAGCAATCCAAAACTCAGTCAATTACACCGATGGATTAAATGTCGGCTAGAAGCCTAGAAATATAATACATCTGAGCCTATAGTCTGTACAATAGTGACAAAATTCAAAACGTAATATTTAGGTTAAATATATCGGAATAACTGAAAGAAACAAATTCAAAACATTCGTAAGCAAAACTTTAGATCTACAAAAAAAAATTACTGAAAGTTGCATTTCAATATTGCACATATCTCATTCGTAATAACTAATGGTAAATTAAAGATACACGATGCATAGTCAAAACGGACCCTCGGCTGTGGAGCTTATCCCGTTGCTAAGCTCATGCAGCACGCTGTACACAGGTGATTACACCCTGTCTTATAAGAAACGGCCCCCTAACAATAATGTGAATAACTTTAGAAAAGAATTACCAAATCATTTTGGAGTCCCACTAAAACTGGCAATTTGACATAGACAAAATTTTGGTCAAGATATCTTGAAAAATGACAAAACAGGAGAGTTTTCCGCACGCAAGGGGTGTTGACGCTGTGGCCAATATGGGAAATCTTGATCGTTATTCTGGTTCTTTAAAAGGAGTCCTCTTTTAAAGCCAATTATTGTGAAATTTACCAATAACATGGAATAATCAATTCTAGTCAACATCACCAAATTTCGATACGACATCATTCAAAACAAGAAAGTTATTGATATTTGTGTGTGACAGTCTGTTGTAGTTTCACAACGTCATGCAATGTTAAATATCGCAAGCTTCTTTCAATGCTAGTCTATCATTGTCATACTCAAATATCAATAACTTCCTTGTTTTGAAAGATATCCGATCGAGATTTGGTGATGTTGGCTAGAATTGATTGTTCCATATTACTGGCAAATTTCACATTCATTTTTACATTCATTAATCTAGCGGCAAGGTCTCCAACCCCACTTTCATACCAATAAGGTCATACACAAGATCCATGTTCACCTCGCCATCTTCTGTAGCAGCCACCAGCTGTGTACCAACTGCTACCAATTAGCCGACCCGTAAAGACGAAGGGCTTGGTTGACCAGATGCATATTAGAGATGTAACTCTATGATTGGCTTTGCCAAAAATAGAACTCAGAACTTTATCGGATCTTAAAATACCGACGCTCTTAGCAACTGAGCTATTCATTTGTACAATTACGATTATTTTTAAATACAGTAGGTACCGTACCGTACATTATTGCACACAATGCATTCATGAATTCTATAGTTAGGATAAATATTTAGTATAAGTTAGATCCGGGGCGCCTATCCCTATACCTTCATGGCGCAGCCTGCGCCATGGAAAAAATTGGGGGGGAGTGGAAAATACTAGTAACTTTCTGAAATTGGAGGGAGGAGTGGAAAAAATCAAATATTCTGTTACTCATAAAGCACTGAGAATGCAGTTTAGAGATAATGTACAGTTCCACTGTAGTGACTGAACAGTGGAAGGTCTAGAATATAGGGACAAAATATAGTCCAAAATTTTTTTTTGCTCACTTCGCTCGCTAAATTTACGCGCTTTATTCAAATATTGCGCTTCGAGCGAGTGACATTTTTAGACGGTCGCTTCACTTTTGGTGTTAAGAATTTTCTTTTGGGGGGGGACCTTGCGCCATAAAGTCACTTTAAATTTGGGGGGGATAGACGCCACTGGTTAGGTTTAACCCTTACTTAGAAAATATTATAATATTTACTGATAGCTTCAATTTTTCTATTAGACGAATTTATGCCTAGAATCATAGTGCACGAATTCCCCTTAGTTATAAAAATATACGATAATTAAATACATGTAACTACATTAATATCAATAACATGAGATTGTTTAGGACGATATATTATGGATTGCTACTGAATGTCAAAATGACTTATAGGAATTCTATTGATCACGATATAAAACAACATTAAGCTACTGTACGCTACAAAGAATTCTTATTAAAACAGGATAATCAAATTATAAATAGGTCTAGTCAAATTATAAATTCTTATAAAAACAAGATATGTAATCTAAACTCGATTGGATCGATAGTGTTCCAATCGAGTTTAGATTACTACGGTAATTTTAATTCTTGCATGATATCATTATTTTGACATTGTATCATAATCCTATATCAATAACAGTTATCTAATGTTCAGAAGAAATCTTGTTAAAATAAGATAGGACTTCAGTACGAATAGCATTACGGTCCCACTTTTAACTCTAGCGCTAGTATTGCGCCGACTGAAATGGTTCTGTTGATAGCTTCACAGTTTCACTTCAGCTCGCTGACTGACTGACTGACTGACTGACTAGTCAACAAGCCCTGTGAACTAGAAGTCTTGGCTGCATGAACGATTCACCTGCAGGCTCTTTAAACTTCGTAATTAGAGTCATGACTATTCATGATCAGGCTTCTTTCATGCTCGCAAGAATGCAGAATACTATTTCTAACTAAAAACTAAAGGCTACAACCGAATTTAACGTCAATTTCGCGGCTGCACGTCTACATCAGTGACGGTTCAGTATAAATGTATAATCGGTCACAATGCAACAGTGCTTAAAATAAGAAAGAAAGCATACTGCACACTTTCGGACGGAGCATCGGAGAGTCTAGTCTAAATTACTAGGTTTAGTCTACTAGTAGGCGTACAGTGACAGATGAGTGTAGCAAATTTTTACTGTACAATCTACAGTCACTCAGACACTGTGAGTGCAGTAACATTTTTACTGCACAATCTATATCAGGGGTGCACAAACCGCGGCCCGCGGGCCGCATGAGGCCCGGCGAGCCTTGCTGTGCGGACCGCCGAGGGCTGTCTTGAAAATATAACTTTTTTGGCCAAACATTTGTAGTGTCAAGATATGAAATATTTTGGAAAATTAATAGTATTTCGTGGTACGGAGTGTCCCTAAAAAACTGTTCAGCTCCCAATATTTCTTCGTAGCTCTTTAGTTTGATAGTAGAAATAGCAAAAGCATAAATGAAAAAACGGTCATATTTGGGGACCACCCCGAAAAAGAATCTGGGCCCATCTCTGCATGGCATGGTAAAAAATTTAGTGCGGCCCGCGACCACTATATCAAACTTTATGCTGCCCTTCGGCTCATCGAGGTTGTGCACCACTGAACTTTATCTTCACTGCGCAATTGCAAATTCTTGCTGCACACCTAGTGCAGTACTGCACCTTATTTTAGGCTCTCTGCAATGCAATCGATAAAATCAGTGAAAATGCATAAGAGCATTCCGTTGGAATCCTTGAATTTTTGAAGAGGGGAATATGTTTTTTTTCGAGGGAAGGGGACCAGGTTAAATCGAGGATAATCGAAGGGGGCCAAGCGTCCAAAAAATAGCTATTTGAATGAGTCAAATTGCAATAATTATCAAATCGAGGTGGAGGCAGGGGGCCTCCCCCCACTCAGGTCGAGGGGGTCAAACCTCCCACCGCCCCTAAATCCGCACCTGAGAATATTTCCAAAACTTCTCTATGCAGAATTTTACAACAGCGGCAAAATTGAACAAAAGAGAGTCAAAAAGAACTACCACCTAAAGTCCACATGCGGTATTGAGTGTAGGCCTAAGTCTAGAGTTCTAAACATCTGCAAGGTTTCTCTCCTACTAAACTTCTCCACTGCAGTATTTTCTTCTAAATGCAGTTGACGGTGGGTTTAATTCTTAACTTTCCCGTATCCACCAGAATACACCTGCATGTGCAATTGTGCATAGATGGAAGAGAAATGGAACAGCCCAGCTAACTGTAAATATTGGCATACGGAATAATGACTGTTAGGTAGGTAGGTTTGAGGGTGTTTAACGTGCAGGTTCAGAAGCGTAGGCATCTCTTCAAGGCGGCTCAAAATAATCGATCACTACATAGTACGAAAATTATATAAATCCAATTTAGCGTCAAAAACTTGTTTTGGTGGCTTCGCTCGCGATATTTTACACGCATTCTTTAGACTTAGCGCTAAAAGCGCTGAGTCTAAAGGCGCTATTATATTCAAACTCAGCGCTTTACATGCTCAATCAGCTTGCAGAGTGTAAATCACAATAATTATCAATTCGAATTTTCACTAGTAAAGGTTGTAGCATTCACAGATATTCTCTCTCATGACCTTTTTGATGGGATCAACTTGGTGATCGATGTAGTGCTTATTCTGGTCATAGCAGACTGTGTTTCAGAAAATGTACCATGAACCTGTCATTTAGCAGTGCTCTCTCTCTCTCTCCCTCTCTCCCTCTCTCTCCCCCTCC
>JAQFZF010001051.1:0-15092 GCA_034695365.1 Enchytraeus norvegicus | reverse complement strand
CATTGAGTGGGGTTATTGATCTAACGTTGTGATTGATTTAATTTTTAATATAAAAGTTATGTTTTTATAATAATAATAATAATAAATAAATAAATAAATAAAAAATCAGGTGAACACTTGTTTCCTTGCAAGTCTTTAAGACTGCGAACCAATGTATCCTGCTTATAAATTGGCTACTGTATTACTTTGTGTCTTATTTTCCTTGAACACGTAGCAAGACCTATACTATACATAAAAGCTAAAATAGCTTAAACCGAAGTTAACGTCAGTTTCATCTCTTGAAACTTAAATCATTAACGGTTGAGCCCTGAGATTCGAACCGTGAACCTATGGATCTCAACTAAGCCAATGAGGCACCGGCTCAGAGCCAAATCTACAATATAAGTTTGTTCTATCTGATATCGTCGTCATATGATGAAACGGACGCTAAACCAATTTGTATCAAAAGAAAAACTGAATGCTCGTAGTTGCTTTAGAAAACCATTGTGCTAAACTAAGTCGAAAGAATTTTTTGTATCGCTCGATTATAAATATTTATTTTCCGCCATCTTTTTCTAATTTTCTCAATATCACTTCCGCCTAATAACTGAATTATCTGAAATGCAACATCACTAATTCCACACATATAGTTGCGTGTTCGGTCCCGTTGCCTTCCAAAGTATAGCAAAGTAACTTGGATTACGAACCTACTCCTTGGTTACACTAAAATTTCATAATTACCGTATATTAATAGCAGGGCCTAATCTTAAGCCCATGCATATTAGTTATTAGAACTTAATCAGCGCTGTAGAAATGTTTAGAAATTAGATTTTTTCCTTCTAAATTAGCAGGAGCTTCGATAATGCACATGCCAATAATAAAATTAGGTCTATGATTATGTGATGTATATTATGTTTTAATAAAACATAATATAATATTAGCAAGATAGATATTTGAAATTATATAATTTGAATCCGTGTGAGAGGTTTTTGCGCCTATTATCAAATTATCGCTTCTATGATATATCTTAATTCTCGACTTGGCGGTCTTCGTCTTTCAAAGGGCTTACCAAATAGGAATTCTTTTTCTCGAAATTTTATTACAATACTGATACTACAAATTTAAATTAACAAGACTCCAATATAAATATGACTTACTGCTGAGTCTATTGATGCGGCAGTTTTGTTGACAAAGCAGCACATCAATTTATAAAATTGTCAAGAAAAGTTTATACAATATCAGAATTTAGATATTTTAATAAGTTTAATGCCGAATTTGACATCAGTTTCGTGGCACAACGGTTAGACCCTGAGAATGGAATCGTTGATCAATGGACCCCGAATCGGACACTCAACCGATTACACATCAGCAGAGCTCTGTTTCAGGTAGTCTTATGTAATGATACGAAGCATTTATTTTACAAATTCTTACAAAGAATTTTCTGGAATTTGACGTTTTACAAGTATTTTGAATATGACTATCTAGTAAAATCTTTTATCTCTTTCCAGTGAAATTAAAACTCATTTAAATGTCGACTTTTCTGGCCTATAGTAAATATGTCTAGTAGATTTCTTTACGCCCCAGGCGTGATTACAATAACGTAACATGTTAACCCACGAGCAGTAGATCAACTATCGTGATGCGGTCATTAGCTAAGAAATTAGATTATTGTGTGGAATCATTCTACAACGAAATCTGACGAACATTATTGCTCGAGTTAGTGCAGTTAGACGAGATTTCTACTAAATGTAAAACTTATTCAATGTACAAATCACTTCTTATAGTGTTGATAATATTTGACGTACTAAGGAAGGCCACGAGAAACAGCCTTAGAAGTCCTAACTTCCCTTGATTAAAGGCATCGTTTTAGGTGAGGTTAAGGCAAACCCTCTGTGATGGAATCATCTTGATGGGTTGGTCGATGGCGTGCTCATTAGTGAGCGGATAATATATTGTTTGTATGAAATGTTGCTTGAACCCGCCGTATGGCAGAGAAACGGAGAGATGGATAGATTTGTAATCATGAATGGTGTTTTAAACTGTTCTGAAGTGGATAAATTCGAAAGGCTGTAATTTGTTTGTTACGCCTAGCAGAGGAGCATAGTACTCGTATATATTATATAGGCCGCCATGATACTATGAAGTAGTAACCTATACATGTATTTCATCGTATTTAGAGAAAGTAATAAAGAAATTTAATTGAGAAATCACTATAGTGTTAGTCGAGGAGTCATTGCAATTGATATACCTGACGTCAAAAGGATGAGGGGTCAATGCGTTACGTAATCATTCACTCAATCAATCAGTCAGTCAATCAATCAATCAGGCTATATTGAAATCCGCTAGAGAAGCAGCAGTCACAGGTAACTGATAGTATTAAATGAGTTACTGTAACATTATGTAATGTGGCACCTGTGTGTTACGTTATCTAATAATGCAGGCCAAGTCAACCGATAATACATTGATTTGTTAGAATGTTAAATTTACGTACAGAAATGATTGATTACTGAAAATTGTCTGCCAAAACATACGACAATTTACATTTTACTATAAAAATAGTTGCAATATGTATATTTATTATTAAGGAAATTAAAAAAATTGCGGATATATGAGCGAATTATTGCAATAGCATTTTTAACACTCTCTCCAGGTACCGCTCTTTTCTCTTATATTGGCTGGGTCCACTGCTGATAGCTCTCTTGCGCTTCTCTGCAACAGACGAAAAGTCCAGAATTAACTTTACCAGGGCGTTTCACGGTGCATTAGATAGATGGGGTGTTTATATAACATAAGCTGCTAAAGACAATTTCAACAAAACGACAGTTTAATTGATCGGGCAGTGGCAGACATTTAGCAAGCAGTCGCCCCGGGCGTGTAATCAAGCATGTAATCGTTCCAACCCCCACCTCACCACTCCTGGGGCCCCCAAGATCATCTAGCCCATCCCCGGACCATCCCCAACCCATCCCCGGACCAGCCAGTCCCTGAACATCGATCCATTAGTGGCACTGATCTCTGCCCGTGATTACACCAGCCAACAATTAACTATCCGAGCAGGAGTGGTCAACCTTTTCTTAAGAGGGAGCCGCAGCTAGTCACATCTTCTTTTTGCAACTGGCGAGCCGCAGTTGTAAAAGCTCTGAGAGCATGAGGGCATATACATGGAATGTATTCTCTGTTCGGATTGTCTGTTCATAGGCCTATATAATAACACAAGCTTGTAATAAAATATGTAATCTCCAACCCAATATAATAAGTAATTCACACTTTACTATATAAATTACATTTATTTGAAGTGCATGTTTGCTATGAATAACTTAACATCAGAATAATTATCGTGATTTTTAAATTTAAATAGTTAGTATTAATTACCACAACCTCTTCACGTGCTGAATGATATGAGTCCGCTAGCCGAGAGCCGCAGGTTGGCCACCACATAAAAATGGCTATACATCTATCAGATTCTTTTAACTTCTTAATGAAGCATTGATCTGTTCTCCAGCTAGTGTACTAAGTCAATAATGAGTTTCAATATAACAATTATGTTTATTATGCTTCTGTGCTACCACTATTATACCAGAGGTTCCGTGGATTACTGGTGGAACACGGGTTTTTTAAGCATAAGAGCATGAGTTCATCGCTTAGTCATGGCTAACTTCGGGTTTCTACTGTTTGAGGTCTCATCAAATCATCATTAACATCACACTTTAAATAATCTCAATCTCTAGATCTGGCCTAAAGATATCCAACCAGTGCCTGTCATGGGAATGATACTATAGTAACTCAGCAGAAGTAAATAGGTCCTACAGGCCCTATACTATAAGAAGAGGCGTTAAATGGGGCGTTTTAGTTAGCAAAGTGGTTACGTTATTCATTTTTAAATAGCTCTAAAATATTTAATAATCTCTTTATTAATGAAATAAACATTTATTACCATCAATTATCAGTTCATGCTAACTTGCGAAACGTTTAAGTCAATAATATAGGTGTAACTTAGATACAGATTAGCATAACTGAACTAAAGTTTGTTATTAATAAGTAGCAGTGACGTTAATTAGTAACGATAATTCTAATTAAATTAAAACGGTAGTAAGAGCATAGATTAATTATAAATACATCAGAAAATATTTATAATTGTTTCAAGAATGATAATATGTGCCCCTTACTGACCAAAGCAGCCCCGCTTGAAGGGTTTAAGTATAGACATACTAAATACGAGTTTGACATCGGTTTCGAGTCCCAAAGGCACGTCAACGACAGTCAAACCGGAATTGGAACCTCACACGTATAATATCAATGATCCGCAGTCAATCCGCTCTGCAAGCAGTGTGCTACTTGATCAATCAATATATATAATTATGAATTTATTATTTAGTTCTGATGTCCAACGCCTATGAATCCGTTTGCTACATAAAAGGTTTCATTAATCGATTTAAATAAAGACGAATTTTGAATTTGCAATATTCGAGTGTCTATCGCGCAAATATGGATCCTTATTTAAAAGACTTCAATTTCCGAAGTGAACATAACGTTGTACGCTCTAGTGAACACGGATGAAGAACTGTTCTGGATCTGTTGCAAGAAATTATTGCAATTCAATGATGCAATCATGATGGAAAATGATTCATTATACAACTACATTTATCTGTTATGCTTTTATTGATCTTTTGACATTTATAGCTATCCTATACTCTTATTGGAATATAATTACGATGAGACGAGGTTGCGTATTATTTTCAGAAATGAGTTCGAAATGTTCGATTACAGATTTTATTCCGACTCTTTTCAGTCTCAGTTTAAATTAAACCACTGCTCGTCTTGTCTCCAATTCTTTGAATGATAAATTCATCTTCAGCAATAGGAACATCAGATTCTGCACACAGAGTCGCTTATCATTGATCGATAATGAAATATCATCAACCCTATTCAAATAGAGAAGTTTGTCTCATTAAATATCAATCAATCAATGAGGATTTAACGCCCAATTCCTCATCCCAAGGCCTTATCAGGGACGTCAATTTTAAATATGCTATACTTTCCAACGCAATGTCACAGCAAAGATCATTTTAAAATCCTTAGCAGCTGCAGTCTGTAACAATTTTCGTGCAAGGTGTGCTACATTTGAGATAAGCTTATCTAACTCACCGATAGAGCTGTTTGAGTATTCGCAGGAGGCGACTAAAGTAGATTCGGGGAAGGCATTGAGAAGTTATATCAGAATCAGAATCTACAATATGCACATATAGGCCAATGTATATGTTGAATTTATATTAGTCGTAAATTGTAAGCTATGTAACTTTTATTATTAATTTATTATAATTGATCCATACTTGGTCGAATTTAGAGCCGATTTCAGCTCTCGAAGGCATCATCAACGAAGAGCGCGACGTGGACTGATGTTTGACCCGATCAGAGAGTTTATACACACTAAGTCGTTCCTAGCTGACAACTCCTTCGGGTTGGTAAACGGACGTTAAATCCTTATTGATTGATTGACTAATTGTATTCAATGGAATTTATTGTCCGTTTCATCATCTGACAATGCCATCAGGGACCAATCAGGACCAATCAGGGATCAATCCCTAGACTTACAACTTAGCTACTATAAAATGCAATAAGAGTAAAAGTGAAATATGGCGATTAGTCAAATCTATGCAGAGGCAGAAGTTAATTACACTTAGACATCGATCACATCCGGTTAGAACCGACGAGGAACAAGAAACAAGAATTCTTGATCACGATGCTCATAATCGTATTATCGATCACGACATGATACTGTTTGCACATCTAACTCCGATTTCCGATCGTTCGACTCGGAAAAATATGACAAACAATGTCAAAAGGATGTGAGGTTGGGTTGATTATATTCTATAGAAATGATAGGAGAGATGATAGAGAACTACATAACATAGTCTATATACTCATTGCTGTATTGACATGAAATAATGTTAATTTATTCAATTATTGTTGTAGAGATATTTATTTGTCCAGAAATCTATATTTAATGTTATAGTAAGCTAATTTACTGCATGTAATTTTGCCACTTCACCAAATTAATAATATTTGGATTCTTTTCTGCTGTTTATTAATTATGATTGTCTGACTGAGATGACTTATGAGGTCACGACTGTAATTAGATGGAGTCTGTTTCACAAGTGTGCGAAGAAGAGATGTCTATAAATCTTGAGGACTGCACTTGAGCACGACAAGCTGCTGCCACAGGATGAATACTACATGAGCAGGTTCAATATGGAGCCAGTCAAACTTCATGGGTCATCATCTATTTTTGTCATAGATTAATCAGATATTAATTAAAAGGCTAAAGCCGATATTGACGTCAGTTTCGCGGCGTAAAGGCTACGTCAGTGACTGGTGAGCCCTGGGACCCGAACCGTGTATCAACGCCATAACTACATTCCGAATGACTACATTCCGACGACATTCCCTGATGTCGTCGTTCCCTGATTTCGTCGTCAGATGATGAAACGGACGTTTAAAAATTTTCATTCGCATTGACTATGGAACCAACCAGAGTCGGATATATGGAATTAACTACAACACAACGCAATAGTAGCTTCACGTCCAGTAATAAATTGAGCAATAAATTATTTTCTTTCATTCACAAAACCACTTTAGAAAAGAAACCCATAATATTTTATGATCTGTAGCTTAAAAGTATAACTAAAATTCGATGTGCACAACATTTCTCTTGCCTCTAATTTTCAATATCTGTTTTCCATGGATAGTGTCAAGATTTATTGGACTATGTCGAGGAAATCCTCCAAAATGATTTCGTGACATTTGCTTCAGCAAACTAAGCTTTGTCTCCTGCCCTTAGTTAGATGTCAGCTTTCCAATTCATAGAATTTCCGCCGCATCCGCATACTCAAAAATATATCAATTTCTCACAATAATTTTTTCAATATGCTTTCAGATTCTTGCATGCATGTCAAAATATATGCGATAACACGCATTTCACACAAATTGATTAGGAGTTACCCAATATTACTAAATAGGTACCGAATATATAAGTTTAAGTTATAGTAGGAATATTTACGCCTATGAAAATAGCAGGAACAACCCCATTAGTTATTTATACCTGCATAGGCCTATGGACCAACTTCTAGAATAAGGAATTGTCGATAAGCTAAACATACAAATTCTGCATAGTATGTAGGCTTATGAAAGTGTAGGCCGACATATATGCAAATAAGAGAAGTTCACTGCCGACATTTTTAGAAATTCTGCAGAAGCAAAACGAGCGGAAGTGACAAATCTTTTATTGAATCGTTCACTTTTCATTTAGTGATCCAATGTTAGACCATTGTTCGAAACTAATTGCTTCAATCTTTCACATCTTCCTTGGGCAAACACGGTCTTCGTTTATCACAAAACAGGATTCATCGCTCAGTTTTCTATTCAACATCCATCGCACATCTTCTGTCACATAACAACATTAAACTGTTTAAACTACACACCACTGACAATGTCTGCTAAATGTGAGAGACTGCATTGTTTCTATAATGCATTTTACTGTGATCGTTGATAGAGATTAGCTAAAACAAACAATCCTTGTTTAACAAGTTAGACACGATCTAATTAGATGTGCCTCATGCTTGCCTTTGTATTTCGCTTATGAAAATCCATAACGCAGCAAACTGAGATGAAAATTTCATTTCTTGACAAGCATGTTCTAGAAATGAAATTAAAAGGAATTAAATGAATCAAATGAAATGAAAATGCATACTTTGTACATTGTGATGCTATTTATTTAACAAAGAAACAATCATTTAGTCTGTATAGGGCTATATATTAACCCATCGTCCTGTGATGTATGTTTTAAACATTTTATTTGGTAGATTTTATGAAATTGTGCAAATGAAGCCTAATGCAAACCTTTTGGAAATCATTTAGGCCTACAATACTGGCGAGACAATGCAACGATCAGAGGCGTCACTGGGTTGGTTTCACCCGGTGCGGTGTGGTCATGGGGTCACCCCCAAGTCTAGACCCTGGGGGGGTTACACCGTGACCATACCCCTTTTTCTTAGGCCTAATAGTTTCGCCGGCGGTGAGAGGAAATAATTTCTTCTCGAAAAACCCAAACAGCCCCTTTCTCGCAAGTCTACATGTACAACATAGACTCGACGACGGAAACTCATTTTAATATACAAAAAAAGTTTCGCCGTCCGTGGTGGGAAAATAATTTATTTTCGGTGATTTTGCATAATAAAAAACTATTTTTGCCAGTAATTTTTCTTCTGTTGGTGTCACATCCTGCGATGGTGTCACCCGGGGCCGCGGACTCCCCCCCCCCGCATCCCCCTAGTGACGCCACTGCAACGATGCATTAATAACTGAATCAGAAATTTCGTTTATACTAAAGAATAAATAAATTTATTTGAACTAAGTCATCACTTCATGTATCATAGAGGCAAAGCCTTCGTGACGGGATTGGCTTGCTGGGTTGATCGATGGTGTGCTCAATGATGAGAACTAGAATGTATGAATCCGTGTATGCCCTTATGCATTGAACATGCTATTAGGCAAAACACTGGATAGATAGATAAATTGATTGAAGTAAAAGCAGGTTTCTTCATTCAACTCATTTGCTACTCCCTGATATCGTCGTCAGATGATGAAACGGACGTTAAACCCGTATTGTATTGTATTGTATTGTATTGTATTGTACTCTTGTATAGACTTATATATCATTGAAGCAGGCTCTAATTTCATCAGTTGACTAACTCTGCAGGTAGCCTATCTATCCTATTCATTCAAGATTTCCATGATACTAAAAAATTAATGAATTCTACAAAGCTTTCGTCTTAGAAATATCAATATTTAGCAGGTACGTGAAATATAAATATATAGTCTGTCTAGGTCTATAATTACAAACTGCATCAAAATGAATTTTGAATCTTTAATAACTGTTTATTTCTCAATAATAATAATATCAAATATGACTGATAACATCTAGGCGCAGAATGCCGCAGATGTTTGGTAATAAATAATAAATTAAAGACTCTGAATCAGAACGTTTACTAGCATTGCTATTGAAATAATTCAGTTTCGTCTGCGAAATAAACTTACTACAATATTATCTGATGCTATAGATGATAACCTGTAGACCATTATTAGTCATCATCGTAATAGATTATTACGAGCTTGCTACCATTATTGACTGGGTAATTTAAACATATAGG
This sequence comes from Enchytraeus norvegicus, assembly GCA_034695365.1. NCBI lineage: Eukaryota > Metazoa > Annelida > Clitellata > Enchytraeida > Enchytraeidae > Enchytraeus > Enchytraeus norvegicus. Next base: position 5,907 of record JAQFZF010001051.1, on the reverse strand, counting down.
AGGCGGCGAAAACGATATGAGACCGATAATTACAAAGTAAGTGAAAGATTTATTTAGGGTTTGAGTTATTTCTAATCGTAGTGTAGAAATAGAAATGATTAGACTGACACATTTCGGCCCTTGACGTGTATATTATGGGTGGGATATGTTGGGTGGTGGGTTGAGAAGCGTGGGACATATCTTGTAGCAATATTTGGTTGGATAAATATGTGGTTGGTTTTTAGCCATATTTGAAGCCAGATATGGGGCCGGGTGCATGTACATCGTACAATTATACAATGTACAATACATGTATGTAAGAAGTCTACTGATTGATTATGCACAATGCAAAAAAATGTATATTGGGTTGTCTTTTGTAAATAGATTCTTCTTTTTTAGGTGCGCATCCATTAAGGACGTAGGCGATCGTGGATCTCCAACTTTTCTATGCTTTGCTTAACTCAGTATGTTTATCACGGATATATTGAATCAGCTATCTGTAAACAGATAGCTGATTTATTTAATTTGCTATGTATCGTTATGAGCGTCGGCCTATAAATTGAAGAGATGGCCGAAATTTTTACTTAGTGTGTTTTAACAAACGCAAAGAGAGATGATACATCTGACACATCGGGTCAATATCACATCCTTGAAACATACCTAGACATTAGTGAAAGTGAGCAAAGGATAAATAGCATTCAGATCAAAATTGTAGCCTCAGGGCATGCTATTCTTCTGCGGTTGAGAATTGCTTATTTAATAGTGATGGTGACTTTTATTATCATTACTTTAATTAATAATTACATCTTCCCCATCATCAATCTTTTTATTAAATATCGCAAATCAGAGTTAAAATTTGTATACACATATTAGACAATTCCTGTTGAATGGTCGAGTGTCCCGTTTGGATGGCCGAGTCGATGGATAGCAAGCTTGCCTGATAAGTAGGAGGTCATGGGTTCGATTCCCACCCAGGTCCGTCTCTGACAATATCCTCGGATACGAAAACAGACGTTAGACTAAGCTTTGCAGCATTTTGCGGAAAGTCACCTACGAGACCATAATTATTATTTTATGCGAAGCATCATTTAGATGTGGTAAAGGCCTTTGAGATAACATTATCTTAAAGGGTTGATGGATGGTGTGCTCATTAATGAGAGTTATGACAGGTTGTGTGTACTAATTATTGCCTTGGACCCATTATTTCAAGGAGGAGCACTAGATGGATAGACGTCTATTCTCAAACTATAACAGTTATTATTGGGCACTATACACTGTACAATTCTATAATACATTGCAATATAATTCTGACTATACGGAGAATACAACTGCTTGGCATATTCCTCTTTGACACGTCTCTGACAGCGCCTTCGGGTGAGGAACTGGACGTTAAACTTAAATCCTCACTGTATTACAATACAGTGAGGATTTAAGTTTAACATACTACAGTTTAATCAATATCTCTTAACAGACTTTCGTTGGAGGATCACGTCCAGTATGCTGGTCAGTTTATGGACTGACCATTTCCATGAGGAGAGTATCAAATGAATTGCCGCTTGACCAGTTCACGGGGTTTGATTGACGGGGCAATCAAAACACTGACCAACAAGGACCAATTCTCGTCAAAATGATGATTATACTGCCCGACACCGGTATGACATTCTTGTTAATGGACTCATTTCAGACAATCCACGATATCTGTCTCATAACGAACTGCTACTAGTATTCTTGGCACTTTTATAATTAAATTAATTATAAACCCTGCGAAATAATATAAATTAAATCAGTCGAAATTATTACTAGACTGCTATTATTTTATTAGAAAAATATACATAATAATCATTTTAGGGAGTGTCTGTTTGCTACATGCAAATATATCAACTAAAGTTGCAAAAATGACCTGCCCTACAATAATAGTATTAAGTTAACTTAAGAATGTGTTATGAGCACACACATAAATTAAAAGTTACAAAAAATATGTTATTAACCTGTAGGCTACATATACTATAAGTCCATAGTAAAGCTAATTGAGAAGATGATTGTACCATCTAAACCTCGAAACCATCGAAGTATAACAATAATTATGTTCTTTTAGTAGGCTATTATCCATAACTCCATCAATGGCTTATGGCAGGCCTATGTGCACAGAGCATGCAACCTACTAGCTATTAATTGACAGAATACATTTTTATTTATCTAATTTAGGAAACTCATCCAAAGTATATCACCGCAAATGCACCCTACCTATCTCACAACAATGGAGATCAAAGCATCTTGCTGCTGCAAATCGCCGATTGTCACGATTAAATATTGAAATCGCGTCCTATACTGTCAGAGACCGCCGTGCTACCACTAGACCATCGAATCTCTTCTGAGACAGGGGAATGAAATATGTTCACTGAAGTAGCTGAGAACCCCCTAGCGGAAGATAGAAATTATTGGCGTTGTTCCTTGCGGGCAAATATTTTGTGAGCATGCTGCAGGAACTGGATCCAATTATCTCCACACATGGCTGATTCCGGCCTGCGCACACATCAACTCTACACGGCATCAACTCCTGTCCTGTTTGACGAATTATTTTCGTGTATCTATTGGAATAAACTATTTAATAAACGATTAAGTAATTTCATTAACATTGTTTCTATTCACACGAATAAAAAGTAGCCTTGATTATTGTATAGAATATCTGAGACTCTAATAGAAGGCACTATTTCTGTAATTATCTAGCAAAGCTATGAATTTAGGCTAATGGAGAACGTCTGAAGTTAAATATGGCAAATAAAAAACCAATCAATCAGTCATCAATTCATTAGGGCCGGCTTACTACCATGACATAAAGAAATAATTACCAAAAATTATTGAACTGCTCACGTCGCCATATAGATTATATTTCGTGACAGATTCGCGACCCGGCAGTCCATTTTCGTGACCGGCATTTGGGAAACTGTGGCCCACGATGTGATTAAGCACAATCTATCAATTTGTAAACGTTTCATGATTTTTATGTGACGTTACATTGACATTAAAGACATAAAATATAAATAACATCAACAAGAAACATAAGAATATATGCGTCCATATTCCATTTGAAGACGTTCGAATGTCATTAATTTAAAATACACTAAAAATTCTTTTAACATACCGTAGTTTATAAGTTAAAGAAAGCGTATATTTAAGTGAAGCTTTAACTATGGAAGGTACAGGCAATAATAAAGCAGAGGACCGATGCAAAGAAATCCAGTCGCTGAAGATTGTAATTATTACTATTTATTTTTCCATAAATTTATTAGTATCCGTAAATGAAATTAATATATATCCTATCTATCCTTTTATCATTATGTGCTTATTATAAAAGAAGGCTATAATGCTTCGTGCTTTGGTTATTTGTTTGTCGGACATGTAGAGTTTGTAAACTATAGAATTGTATTATTTTAGGTTGATTGTTTGCATTATAGCATATTGCCTTAATATAATCTTACAAAATGTACACAACAACAGCTTAAGATTGCACCATCAAGCCACTCAACGTTACTTCCTGAGTTGAAATAATTATACAAAGAGAATCCCACATACTCCCAATGACTCACTTCAATTCTTGTATAACATTTAAAATCTTGATATTGTTTATAGGAAATATGTGATCTGCGAGAAAAGTTCAGATGTTTGGAGGAAAAGTACGAGGTATTGAATTTATAATTATTATTAGTATATAGAACTTCAATTACTACTAACTAACAACAGCAACATTACAATTAGAGTGCTACCATCGTCCATGACAACATGGAGCACTTTACAGCCAAATACCCCAAATCCAGAAAACCATTCCAATGATGAGGAATTAATTGAAGAGGGGTTCGCCATTAAATATTTGCCATTAAATATCGGCATTAACATGTCAATTGTTTATTTGTTATAATTTTCTTTTATCCGTGTATTTACACACATGACATACGTATGCTAGTCCCGTTTCATAGTTGTTGTTTTAGTGTTTGATCGTTTCTACCCCTCCAGATAAATCGTACATTTGCTTTTTTATAACGCTCATTGCAGCCAGCGCAGGTACACGATTAAACTACCATATGAGTGGTGTTATGCACAAGCGGGCCAACTGAAAAAAAATCACTTTTTGAATTTTTTCGTTCATTTTATTAAAAATCTTTTTCTGCACACATACATACTTAAGAAATTTTTCTAGCTCATCAGAATATAGAATAAATGACAAAACACTTTTGGGCCATCCCCAAGCCTCTCGTATGCACAAGTGGGCCAACTACATAATGTAACTTTGTTCAACATGCTTTTGATCATTTGAATTCATATCACTAATTCTTGTAACTCAACTATTTTTCACTAATGTTGGCAGGTATAATTTGATATTGTTCACCGATTTATTATTATTTTCTGAATATAAATTATAAAGACAATTTCTATCTTGTCACATTATAATGCAGAACTCACGTGGAACATTAACTGTAGGCTAGTTGCCTGTGTTAGGTTCGAGAAGCTTGACAAGAGACCAAGCGATAAGTGTACGATACGCAATTGTGAGAGGCAACTAATACAGATAGGCTGCTGATAAATACAATGAGAAACTATCTCGCAGACACTTTATTTTCTCTTATTGAAGGCATTATTCAATAGTGTTAAAGAAACCACATTCTTACTGAGATATATATTTGATGAATTGGTCGAGACACTGCGTTTCTCTAATAGACCAATTAAATTATTCATGGCATAATATAATAAATAGATAGAAAATTTGTCATTTAAATTTCGAGCAGAGGCTTAAAATCTTATACGTTCATAGAAAGGAAGACTATTGATAAATGCAGAACAATGCAATTTAAATGAGAGTACAATTAAGTTTGTCGTTTTGCAAACCAACCGGGCTCTATAGAGAATAGGCCTAAAGCTCAGATGGCTTTAGCTAGGGTAATATTCAATTTATCAGCACATTAACCAATCTGGCGAAAGCTGAAGTAATAATAAGCCTAACTACTAAAATTCTATTTTTTAAGGCCGTGTTGGAACCGCCAAACATAGGCCAAGAATAGACCAACCGAAAGCTGCACGTGTTTTATAGAAGCCGACTAACGCAGGCACTGGTTAAGGAGACTCCTCAAAAAAATGACTCCAAGAAAATATGGCGTACAAACTCTACAGTTATATGCCATGGACCGGCCGTTAGGCAGTGCACTGAGAGAAAGAGATATGTAGGGCCGAGTGTGTCGTTGTGTATTCAAGGCCTCTACTTGTTGTCTCGGTACACGCGGCAGATAGGCTAATGGTGAGAAAAGGTTGATTTTAATACTAGGTTTAATAGGTGAAGCTAGGTTGGCGACAGATGTTAAAATTTTATGTAAAAGTTGATATATGAGAAAATGAATTCACTAGATGGTAATCAGAAACCTTGGCCTCGCTTAATTATCTAAGCTTAATAATTTTAATTTGTGATTGTAGCTAATTCAAATTGTAATCCTGGAGACGCATATAAGATTTTAAAAAATTATAAAAGAGAAAAATAGTGCCTTTAATTTTATGACCAAAATGGCCAATTTTCAGGTTCAGGCGAAAAAATCAAATATTTAACGAGGAGTTAATGGATAAACCCTAATTTGTATAGTTTATGTTAATTATATGTTACAAATTCTAAATGTGTTCATACTAGTAGTACTAGTAGCGTATATTCATCATTTTAATTAATTTGTAAAAATATTTAATTAAAATTGAAAAAGTTTATTTAAATAAAATTGATTCCTGAACAATTTTGCTTTTGTTAGTTGGCCCACTTGTGCATAACAGCATTCATATATTCCTGAAGTGTGGTATTACGGTAATGGCGACTATATCCTAGTACAATACTAGCTAGCACGGCTAATACACCATACTGTGACGTAAAATCAATCGAGCGGCTTAGCGGATATAGGA
>JAQFZF010001050.1:0-15097 GCA_034695365.1 Enchytraeus norvegicus | reverse complement strand
ACATAACCATGCAAAGCAATACATTTAAATAAGTAAGTTAACTGTATAACCACTATCGGATGAGCATATTTCAGGTGCTCTGACATGAGTTTGTCAGGCCCACCTGATATCCCCGTGCCAAGATTTCATGGGCATAATGGAGCAGCTAAGTAATTATTTCATTGGCTTGAAAACCTGATCTGAAGTTCAGAAAATGACTCTTACGGCGGTACAACTGCAAATGCTTTGAGTATAATGCTATTCATATAACATAACATTCAATGAAATAACAAGGCATCTTTCAATATAGTGAACGTTTGATAAGCATTAGCTCTGTAAAGCTCTTGTTTATAAAGTCTATTTTTCATTTAAGTCTGTGTTGTTTAGTCGTATATAGTGCACACTGACATCAGATACACGATTAACCTTCCAGACATAGATTACTAGCCCTTGATCAAAAATTCCGGGCATATTTGGCCCGGGATTTTAATCCAATCGCATCAAAATCTAGTGAATCAATTAGAGCACTCCTAGCCGTTTAATTGACATCGACGAGTCTATCAAGTGCAATGAGACACCCACTGGTGGTCATTGAATAATAGAGGAAAAGTTGTCTTGCCTGACGTCAGGGGCATCCATCTCCCCCAATTTTGACCAAATAAATTGGCTCAAAATTAACCACCATAGTGGTCTTTTCTCACCAATTTCGTCTCCCCCCAATGTTCTATAAATTCCAACTGAAAATTCCAGCACCCATTTTTTTAGTTGGCATAAGTTGCGCCAGCTGCTATATGGATAAGATGCCCCTGCCTGACGTAGACAATAAACACCTCGCAAGACCTCTAAAGATGTAGTCGAGGATGAAACATACATGTATGATTGATGGACTTCAACATGAGCAATATAATGTTTTGAATTCCACAATTTTTTATATATAAATAACTATTAATAATAAATGAATAATACTGATATATACAATGTTAGGGGAATTCACCCCCGGTGAATTATCCCTTGGTTAATTCGCCTCAGCGGTTAATTCACCCTCGGTGAATTCACCTCTGCGGATAATTCACCCTCGGTGAATTCACACCAGAATTAACAATGAATAATTTAATGTCAAATAATTAAGAATGAAAACAGTGAGATCTGGTCCACTTAAAGCAGGTACCAGGCTTGTTCCATTTATTACGTTAATAACTGTTGAGGGTGAAATCACCACTGGTGAATTCACCGGGGTTGAATTAACCGCAGAGGTGAACTCACCGTGGGTGAACTCACCGTGGGTAAACTCACCGTGGGTGAACTCACAGAGGGTGAATTCACCAGGCGTACCGATATATACTCATAAATATGCTTTAATAAATTTAAGTACTATAGGCATACAGAAATATACAAATTTAGCATAAAACCATATTTCATTATGTAAACTCGTCAAATGTTGGGATACTACTAGGCCTACACTAAAGCATAAAAAAGATCAAGGGAGTTGGGAACAAGTTAAGCATAATTGTTATAGGAAACACATGCAGAAGGTTCAGGTGTATTGAGTCTTCATGCCCATGCGTTATTATCTGCACACTGGCCATTCTTACCAAGTGAACCATGAGTAATTTGCATGTTAGAGTCTTCCCCTTCTTTGGCTACAAAATAGAATAAATCATTACTGTATCATATTTATATATACGTAATATAATATTCTCAAACTCAACCATTTAGTAACCAAAGTTAGTACCCATATGATGCCACTTATTAACAAAGATATTTATATACTCAAACATCTAGTAACCGTCCCATACATTAAGTCTACTTAGTTTTTTAGTCTAACTAAGGGCTAGCATTCGAAAGCATGGCAACAATTGACTACTTGGCAACAGACAGTTTCATTTCCTCTTTTTACAAATTTGTCCATTGTAAATTAGTTCAAAACCATTTGTTTTCTCGGAATCTCCTGGCAGAATACTGACCCTTAGCATGTTACCAAACTACATTAAGAATCTAAGGATCAACCAGTCAAAAAGGACACTTAGGTCCGGAGCTGATCCTGTTTTTAATCGCTGACAGCACACAGGTGTCACTAAATGTCATTAACCTAGCAGAAAGACTGCCCGCCCCACTTTCCATTATGATCACACTCCAGATCTGCATATAATATCGCAATCTTTGAAACTCTCCAGTTGGATAGCTTAGTCAGCACCAAGCTTGCCCGAAAAGCAGTAGGCCACGGGTTAGAGTTACAGCCGGGTCCGCCTCTGACAGTGTCCTGTGATGAAAAATGCCGTAAAGCTAAGTTGAAGTACGTTTCTTTATAAAAGGATACTTCGGAGACGGAGCCGACTGGGACTACAACTCGTGACATCCGGATAGACTGCTAACGTTACACTATCCAACTGCATACGGAAACAGATGTAAAACATAGCCTTACAATTTTCACACACCCATTATTTACTAATAGAATCCAATTAACCGACCCACAAAGGGATGGAGAACTTGGTTGGCCCATTGCACAGTCGAGATTCTACTCTTGAACAGGTAATTGAGCCCGGACCTTCAGCGCAAATGGGACATGGAAAGACACACACAAACAGGCCTACTTACGTATTACAGTGATATAAGCAGCTGATCTGGTTTCACCGTGTTCATTCACAGCTTGTGACACATATTCTCCTTCATCTTCCAGCAAGGTATCAAGAATGGTCAGAGTACAGGTGCCCTCCACATCACGCTCTACTATAAAGTCAGGCGAGGCTCTGATCAGCTCTCCATCCACAAACCATGAAACATAGGGCACTGGGTTACCCAACACATGGCAGGATAGAATCGTTCTAGAACCATCGATCACTGACATATCATGAAGTGCAATGTCAAACTGTGGTTGCAATGGATTGCATCCCGAAAGTTTGGAATCATTTCTTATGAAATTAATTGACTGTGACGACTGCATTTTACTTGAATCATTTGTAATTTTCATTAAATAATTTTTATTTTGTGATTCAGGAATTTCATCCAACTGCTGGTCAAGCCATTTCAAATCCTCATCAGAGAATATTTCGCTAGGCATTAGCATCAGATCCTGATCGAAATTAGCTTCCACTATATCAGATATATCCGTTTCAGAAAGATCACCCAGTCCTGGAATGGACATTGAGAAAATGGATCCGGCGGGTGACGTCATTTGTTCACTTCCGATGCTGTTCGAACCTGATGCATCGATTGCACTGCTGTTGGATGAACAGTCTGCGCTATAACTGCGTTCAATATCATTATAATATAAATCATCTGAGATGCTTTCAGATTGAGCATTTTCAAGAACAGATCTTTTCGCTGACCCATGCTCTTCTATTTCCAATGCAGAACTCTCGCTTAATGTTTCATTCACTTTATTTTCGAGAATATTGTCTTGCACTATAGCTTCAAGAAGCTGAATGTCTTGCATTATATCACTAAATGGCGTTATGTCAACTGATTCTATATGCAAATCATAATTAAAATCACAAGCAGGGTCTTGCAATTCAGTACCAACTACTTGTGTAAGAATTCTCTCTGTATCTACTTTCTGTATTTCGTCTATAGACAGATTAATACCATCTTCCAAATTATTGGTGTTTGTTATTCCTGATGCAGGTGAGAGGTCAGATGGCTGACCAATCAAATGTCCCAAATCATCAGTCGACAGCACTGATGAGCATCTTTCATTCTCCAACAATCTGTCAAAGTCAGTTTGAATTTGATCTGTATTCTCATGAGGAAGCTCAGAATTAAAGTCACTGTCTGCCTCTTTGACTAACGAAAGAAGTATCTCCTCACTTTTTAAAGGCAGACTTTCTACATTAACCACCGGCAAAAGTGGATATACTTTCAATATGATTTCTGGTAAAATTACTGCCTTCACAGTTGCAAAAACTTGCGGTAAATTCTGTGTCTCTTTACAAATGTGCCTCGGAGAAGCTGTCGATGAAAAATTCTCAGCATTAGACGGTATAACGGTAACAACGTTAATTTCTGCTGATGAATGTGATTCAACATTTACAATTACTGGTTCGATATGAGCAATCTTAGCTGCAATACATGACTTGTCTTCTCTATCCGAATAGTAATTGCATAATTCTTGTGAAGTGACCGGTTCAATAACCGGTAGGACATTTGATAAACATCTTTTACCTTTAGCAATATCGATATTCCTGTCCACTTTACTCACTAAAGCTGTTTCCATATTACTTTCTAATCTTTCAGCGGGTTTATAAGTTTCTATTTTAACATCTTCAGTCTTTGTTGAAACACGTCGAGTCCTTTGCCACTTCACATCTGCCATTAGCACTGTTTCTTCAAACACATTCTCATTTGGCTCAAAAACTCTATCGATATTCTGCTTCATTTTATCAAATCTCGCAATAGAGGCAGATACTTTGTCAGAAAACGTTTGCTGTTTTGAATTATCAGTTGTCAACACTCTGGTTTGGATATTAGAAGTAACTTTCAAGTCATCATTACATAGCTTAGATATGCTATTGAGGATGCTGCTTGTCTTGGTTTCAAGTTCAATGTCATCCAATGAGATATTAGATTCAGCCTGTGAAGTGAACCCTGCTTCTTCAGCGTCAGCAACGTATTCAAACTCTGCAGAAAATATTAAAAGAAAATAACATTTAAAATGATATGACAATATATAATTATTATACAAATTATTAACAATAGGGCTATAAATGTACATTTTTCTCTTTCAGACTCTATCAATATTTTAAACTAATAAGAGTAAATAACAAGCTGCTTTTAAATCGCATGCAACAACAGAAAGACTGTTATTTAGAACTGCTTGCAGTTGCATTGCGTGCTTCACAAGTCCCTGACGTTGCCTTCAGGCGAGGAACCGGACGTCAAATCCTCGTTTTATTATATTGTAAGATGTGGTTTTGGAACATACATGTATTGAGTTCATCGTGGATGATGCCAAATAATATATGCTACTAGGTATTAAACATTTAGTAGTGTCGCCATTTATATAAATCAATATACATATAATAATGTCGACAGAAATATGTAAGGTAACGTATGTTTATGCTTTGTTTAACAAGCAGAATTTGTAAGTTTTACATACTTTAAATTGAATTACTTTTGATTCTTTTTAATAAATCTGCCCATTAATTGCACTTGACTGCTTAGGCCTACTTGTCTTCTGTATAGATCGTATCAATTGTTGTAAATAATAGAGAAATACATATACGCCAATAAAGTAATGTCTTACCTTCAACAGTCAGTTGGGCTGTATTGACGGCTTTACCAAACTTATTGCTGGCCACACAATTATATATGCCAGTGTCTTGCGGAAACACTTCAGTAATCGTCAATTCTATGTATCCAGTTTGCTTATCATATTTGGTTTTAAAATCAGGATTGTCACTGATGGGTTTGTCATCATGATACCATATGATATCGGGTGCAGGAGTGCCTTGTACAGTGCAAGAAAACTTTACCTGCTCCCCATCCATTACCCTCTGAGACTGAAATAATCCAGTAAATCTAGGTGGTAGCCCTTCAGCTACAACAAATGACTCTACTTGTTTAGTTTCTGTCTTGATGGCGTTAGCTCTCGACAGAAACAGTTCACAGCGACTAGATTGGAGTCTTTTACGTTGCATATCGACTTCCATTTGTGAAACTAATCTACCAGCGGGAAGAGATTCAGATTGCGCTAGAGTTATGCGTGAAATTGAGACTTTCTTCTGATCTCGGAAGGGAATTTCCCTCGGAGTTGTTTTGATTACTGAAAAAGTTTCCGAATAACTTCTTTGTTGTGCTAAAGGTATCATTATCTCCTGTCGTTGGGTTGAAATGGCTTCAGCTCTTTGTTTCATTGGCAAATACTTCTGCTCTGTTTGCAATGGTGGCGCCAAAACTTGCACCTCAAGCTTTTGACCCTTTGGCAGTGAGTTACTACGCAGCGAAACTTCCGTTCTTTCTACTTTTGGCTGTGGTAGCAAAAACTGTAGTGAGGTTTCTTTCATCGCTGCTCGGCTATCAATTGCTATGGTTTCTGAATATCGTCGCGGTTCTTTCTCCAACATTTGTTTCATATTACTCAAATTATCTTCAGAGGCACATTCCGACAATGTTTCATCACCATCTAAAAATAAAATTAATTTTACAAGAGAAATTAACATGAATGACAATAGCACTGTGCTTCATTAAAATATTATTAAGGTTTAAGTAGGCTAAGTAATAAAATATGTCCAAAGCAGCTGTTTAAAAATGCCTGATCAAATTTAATTAGATTATTATGTAGCCCCACAGGTTGACACAAGCTGGACCGATAAAACTGAATAAGCTGATACATCTATATTGAGAAACAGACCTGGAATGTATCAATACAATATAATATAAAGTAATGAAATACCTTTGTTTAATCCTATATCAGCAGCTATTAATACAAAAACAAACTATAAAACTGAGTGACTGCCAAGCAACACATATTTAAGCATATTAAAGTTTAAAAATAATAATAAAATATTACAAATACACTTACACTGGACAGTGAAGTGACAATGAGTCACTGCAGCACCAAGACTATTCTCAGCCTTGCACGTATATTCTCCTTCGTCGTCTGGAAAAACTTCTGTAATCGCCAAGCTAGATTCCATCACACCTTCCTCTTCAACCCCGTCCTTAGTCTTGGGCCTCTGAGTAATTCGAAAATCTCCATCAGGCTCCAACGGCTCTCCATTATAGAACCAAGTGATTCTAGTTGGCGCAGTGCCGATATATTCCGCTCTAAATACAAACGGTTTGCCATCATATCCTGTATAGTTGCATAGTGGTCTAGTAAAGTGTGGAGCTTGCTCAATATGCTGGGCGCATAAATTCGCTTCCAGTAGACTGTCTAATGTTAGATCAACATAACTCTCTTTTCTTTGTTGGAGAGTCTGGCCGACTTTAGAAATCAACCTTTTCTCATTTTCATCTGAAGCAATAAGAAAATATTAACGTTAAAATTGTAACGAATGAGAAAAGTAAGTTATGCAGTTTAAAAAAAAGAAATCTTCATTTGAAGTATTTGCTGGATATAACGAGACTAATTACTGTAAGCCTATTTATACAAAATTAAGACGAACTTTCTTTGCTGCAACACCTTTCAATTGCAACTTGAAATTTTATAAATTTTGAATTCCCTTTCAACTTGATTATACATTGCTCGCTTTCTCAACTCAGCGCTACAAAAGAAAAAAATATGAGAACTACAATGAGAAGTTTACAAGAGATTTATAAATGAATGCTATCCATGATACCAACCCTTTTTGCAAACAGTGGCCACTGATACCGCATCGCCGTGTTTATTTACAGCCGTGCAGCTGTATTCTCCAGCAAGTTCGGCAGTGAATTTCTTTATTATCAGCTTCACTTTGGTTTTCTTCTGAACAAAGTACATATTCTCTCTTACATGTAGGACGGCACCGTTGAAGGACCAGGTAATTGTTGGTAATGGCTTAGCATCCACAGTCGCCTCAAGTCTAAATAAAATTAAAAGAAAGATTTATTTCCTTGCTAACAACCGCCTATGTTTGCGGGTTTACTGATTTGTAGGTTCTTAGTTACTGTTTGGGTATTCCTGTTATCTGCGTCTAACTAGTTAATCGCATCTTGGCCACTGAGAGCGCACTACTGCAGCAAGCGCAGATACCCAATTAACCAACCAGGCATACAACATCATCAATGTGAGGCAGTATGAAGTGTTATACAAATTACGCAGCTTATTCTATAGACAATGAACAAGATTCTAAGTCAAAAGCCAAAAATATATAAGATTTAAAGTGCTTACAAAATAAAATTGGATGCAGAATGCATATTGCATAAAAGAATGTATAAATCAAATAAAACGGAAACATCTATAAACACACACAAAATTATAGACACTAATAGGCTATAGCTGACAATAGGCCAAAGTTCATCAATACCCAATTAATTATAGATAAAAAGAAAATTGCCAAAGCCGGCATTTGCGTCGCCTTCCTATCTAACTCAAAACTAAATCAGCAATGTCGAATCATGCACTAATTTTTCGCTCTTTTGATAAAAATACAAGCGTAATAGAAATATTTATTTGAGTCAATGTGTGTTAGAGGCCTATGCCTTAAAACTTACGTGACACTCTTTCCTAGACACACTTCCGAGAGAGGTCTTAAGGATTGTTTGAATATTGGAGATGTTTCCAGAATGTGCACTTCTTCTTTACCGTCGTGAAATACAGTTTCTCTTTTCACTGATCTAGTTTGGTCTGTTATGGCGACCTCTGCACCGACAGCTGCAAATAATAAAACAAAACATTTGTATTGTCAAACTAACACTGGCTGATTACGGATTTATTCCAATCAAATCTGGCTCAAAAGCCTAAAGTTTATTATCTGTTTAATCTGTTTATTTTCACACATGACATATGCACATGCTAGTTCCCTTTCTTAGTTTATGTTTTTGTGTTTTATTTATATTTTTACGACTCCAATAAATCGTACCTTTGCCTTCTCATAACACGCAATGCAGCCAGCGCGAGTACACGATCAATCTGATTCTTATTTCAGTTGCCTCAAGAGTGGCACGTAAGTTCAAAATAGAAGTAGGTCTTCAATTGTTCATGAACAGTTGAAGACTTTTTGATTTCTCCTTCTCATCCAGTGATCATGAATCGTGATCAACTCGTTAACCTAACATACCTTAGACATTTATCCAAAGACTGATTTTTCTGTTTTTTTGCTTGGACATTTTGCTTAGACATTTATTTGACTGATTAACGTTTTGGCTTTGGTTTCATAGTGCTCGATGTTTTCATTTTGACGGTAGCACTCTAATTGTGTTGCTATTGTTGAGGCGAACACTTTACTAATGCGCCACCCCTAGATATGCGGAAATGTTAGTCGTTGTTGACGTTCTTGAAACCGCTAATCTTTCTAGTTATGACCCATAGACTGAATAGTAAGAAATAAATTTGGAGACGTCCAAAATGTTGTCCTCAGATATGAAAAGGAGGCTAAATTCTCACAGATTCATAAAACTGAAATGCCTAACTGAGATGAATCAATATACGATTAATTTTTAGAAAAATTTCATTTTATACATTTGCATGCTCTGCAAAATAGCTCAAATAAACAATTTCTGGATAAATTGCTGGTAATGTTGTGCTCTGAATATATTAAATGTAACTTACCACTGTATTAATAAAAATATTTTACTATCACTAACTACCATTATAGTGACAGTAATGTTTTTACAAGACAATTTCATTGTAACAATTACATATATTTTAATAACTGTTGGGTTCTCAGTTCAAATAGCAATACAAGTCGAGAAAAATTGATGTCGCTGATTTCAAGATATTAAACATCAATATTACTATGTTGCAAATTGGAAATTTGAAAGGATTCGCCATTTATCTTCAAATATTAACCGAACAGAGATCTATCAAAACCTTCCATCTCGTTTCATTGACTTGTAAGTTGCTTAACTAATTATCTAATATCTTTGTACTAATGTGGCATACTGCTTGATAACAAGCCTGATATCGTCGTTAGATGATGATACCCTTCGTTGAACCCATATTGTATTATACATAATAATTATGACAGAATATTTACTCACGCACAATGACGACATTTGCAGTGCTCATTGACTGACCAACAAAGTTGATCGCCTGACACGTGTAAACCCCTGCATCATTTTGTTGACAGTTTCTGACCATCAGACTACACCGCCCCATTATCTTATCAAACATGACACCATGTCTATTCCCAAAAACTGGCAATCTCTCCTTTCCCTTTAACCACACTACATCTGGAACAGGTTTTCCAGATACAACGGCTTCCAAAACCAAGCCATCACCTTCGTGAGCTACTAATGGCTGTAGAAGTTTTATAAACTTCGGCTGTTCAGTAACTTTCTTTTCTGTTGACTTTTGAGATGACAAAAATGGCAGATACGTTGGCATCTTACATTCTTGCGACTTTGGAATCTTTACGGGCTTCTTCTTTTCTAAAAACTTTTGGTAGGTTAATCCAAAAGATTGTCTTATCGGAGTCGGTTGCTTCTGATCCGATACGACCGACAATACACACGAGGTCTCAGCTCTTCCAGCGATATTTGTGGCAACACATCTGAAGTTGCCACTATCCTCTGGCAGACAATCCGATATGAGAAGCCTGATTAAACCTGTTTCCTTGTTATATGAGACCACGAAATCCTTGTTTTTGTCTATGTTCTCGTTATCATGAAACCATGAAACCAATGGAATTGGTTTGCCAGTGACCTGACAAGTTAGACTAATCTCACTGCCATCAAGTGCAGTAACATCCTTAAGTGTCGTTACAAAGTCTGGCTTGAGTTTCACTGGGTCATTAGGCTTCCAGCTTTCATCTACAAAATGCATATAATAAAGCATAAATATTTTAAGATTCTATAAAATTGTACATTAATTACTATTTTAAGCCATATCACCATTTCTATATAATTAATTACTGACACCCTGCTTAACTAACCATTTATCTTCGAGCTATTATTGGAATCTAATTAATTGTTACTATGGATAGTTATAATATATTCATGCCTTTATACTAAAGGCTTTGTAAAGAAAACTTCACATCAGTAATTTGCTATCAAACTTAAAATGTTAACACTAAGAAAAATTTGAATATCATTGGTTATAATATTATTGCACAACGTTATATAAATCAACACTAGCAAATATATTGCTAGTGCTCGATTAATAAATACAAAAGTACAGAACAGTTAAATAGAACAAAGAACAGTTAAAGAACAATATTGAATAGTTTATTATCAACTTTACAAACATGATTATTTAATGGTTTACCATGGTGCATGCTAGCATAATATCTCTGTTGTTGTTCCCCACCCCGAAGATCAGCTGTGGTGCTGACCCCCTCTATCTTCACATTGGAAGGGCTCATCCGGGGCTCGCTGCCAGGTATCCAGCAGCTCTGCCGCCTCGCAGGGGATGTTACATAAGTCGATTGGAGTGAGTGTTGTCTGCAACTCTGTGCATTGAAAGAGGTGTTTTGTGTCATGTGTTTGGTCAGAGAAGAGAGGGCAGAGTGGTGATGAGTGTTTGGAGGGGTTAATTTTGTGTAAGTAGGATAAAAGGAAGGGTGATTCGTTTGAACTTAATTGTGATAGAAGGCGTCTACTTTGATATCTGGTTAGTGTTTCTTCTGAGTGGTGGATTGGTTGAGTTTGCATTTCTAGTAGACCTTTATTTCTGCATTTCTTGCAAAATATCTCTTCTCAACTTCAATAGGGATGTAGTTAATATATACCTAAGTATTTATAATTAATTATAATAATTCAAAGGGTTTAAGGTGTTAACTAATTATCCTAAAAATCAAATTTAACAAGGCCTTTTGCTTTAACCAAATTGTTGGAATTAATTCATTAATTAAAAAGAAAAATATATGAATTAATTGTACAAAGTCATTGTATATATTTCTATATACAAGTCGCAATGAAATATAATTGTACTTCTTTGAAAACTTAGAATTACAATAGTTTCTTGCATTTAATAAAATCAAATATGATATTATTAACTCAAATAAACTAATAAATTGATGAATAAAATCTAACAAAGAACATCTCAAATTTAATGTTGTTAGAAATAACACATCATGCACTTACCGTTTGGACATTCTGGTAGAATCCTCAAGCCAAGCAATGCATGCATCCGAACACAAAAGCTGTCCTGGTCTTTAAGGAAATGTTTAGTATGCAGTCATTATAGCACTAAATGTGATACTCATTAAATATAACAAATTAGCATGCCTCAGAAATTAGCATAACATGACATAGTTAGAGAAACATTGCTGAATTCATCTTAGGATTCAACACTGAATCAACAGTCTAATGATATATGACAGCATCCTTAAGTATAGAATATTAAATACTACTAGTAATCAAAGCCAGTACAACGGGGAACAAGGCCTAATATGTAGGCCACTGTCTACTGTGCAAAATGCTGTAGACTGATGAACAACATGAATGAATGAATGAATGAGGATTTAACGTCCGGTTCCTCACCCGAAGGCGATGTCAGGGACGTCCCAGGCGGGATGTGCAGCTACAGATAGCATCCAACCACCAGAACACACCTGCAAATACACATGCCGAAAGAGAAAGCAAGATCCAAAACAGTGCAGGTCCGTTATCCAAGGCAAGAAGATCTGATAGAACAGATCTAAGGTGGGAAGACATGATGGCGATGACCTGACATCTCCTCCGGGCGAGGAACCGGACGCTAACTCCTCATTGTATTGTATTGTATCAAGTCTAATTGTTATTATTCAATATAAAAAGCCATACACAATAGGAAATAACAATTTGAGTTCATGAGGATTTAAAAAAACAATAAGTTTTGGTCCTCCATGCTTGCTTGTTAGTTGTAAAATACACTTTAAAAATATAAACGTCAAGCAACAAATCATTAGTAAACATGTTTTACACACACAAATTCAAATCCATGCAAAATTATTAAAATTTCATTTTGTATCTACAATATATCTGGTGTCAAAAGCAGGCCCGTAGCCAGCGTTGGGGCTACTGGGGCCCCAGCACAAACTTTTTGGCCCCATCACCAAAGCATTGGCTCCATCAGCATCTGTGGCCCCATCACATTTTAAGCTTTAACGTTGGCCCCATTACGAATTTTTTGGCTCCATCACTGGTCAAATCCTGGCTACGGGCCTGGTCAAAAGTAAAACAAACGTGCACACTCTGAACTTTGTACATACACACAATTAATGTACACATAACATACAACGTCTGCAGGACGTGTATGAGTGCATAACATGTATTGTACACTGCACACTGCTTGCCTGTACAGTGTACACAACATAATTGTTAACGTACACACAACAGATCACATAACGTGTACAACTGTACATGTGTATGAGCTGGAGGCATACACTCTACACTTTCTACGTACACAGAATTAACGGACACACAACATACTGCGTAGCAGTGTCTATGAGGTGCACATTCTACAATTTCTAAGCACACACTCTACAACGTATGCAACTTTTGTTTTGTACATATCTTCAAGGAGTACAATCTGCATAATCAACAATACAATACTTACCTTTATCTTTCTCCACGACAACTAGTTCAGCGGAGCTCTCAGCTGCACCGTTCTGATTGGTCGCTCTGCACGAGTAGATGCCTGACGTGTGGGAACTAACGTGCGTCACTATCAGCATGTATTTCTCTCCTTCTTGCGTTACCTAAACAAATTAATAAATATTTCTTGATCATTTCAAAATTTTATATTTTTAGTATCCGAAGTAACTGACATGATAAATCTGACAAAAATAACTACTGTGAGGATACGTATAAGTGACAAATCCTATCCTATTGCAGAGCCAAGTCAATGGAATGAACTTCCAACTGTGCTGAGACACTAACAATCCATTGACAACTTAGAAAAATAACTCAAAACTCATCTCTTCACACTCTCTTTCCTGGGATTAATTTACATGTAACATCAGCTCACTGAACGATTATATTACCAAACAACCCTATCACTATAAAAATGAAAACAATCTAATGATTAATTTATTGCTTGTGATTCAATAGGACCATACCTGATAGTCAAGCCCTGGTTTGATTGGTTTACCATTCAGGAACCACTGTATCTCAGGTGTTGGATGACCTTTAAGTGTGACCTCAAACACGGCCTTGTTACCAACACTAGACTTCACTTCACTCATAGGTCGGACAAACTTAGGAGAGTCTGTTTGTTTGTTAGCACTGCTGGCTGTGTCACTGGGGGTAGCTGAAACATGCGTAAATTATAGCAAATGGTAAATTAATAAATAAAAATTCACCAAGCCCGAGTACAATACACTAGTTTCGATAGCGCAATCGGTAACACACTTGCTCGATAAGCAGGATGTCAGAGGTTTGAGTCCCAGCCGGGTCCGAATTATCCTTCTATACGGAAACAAACGTTAAACATAGCTTTAGCTTTTATATTAATGAAAATATGTAGAAACTATCCCTTTATTACATATGTGTGTGGTCAGCTTGATAAGGCAAGTATTTGCCTTCACCGACGACTACGCAATATCGCACAATTAATTTATTCATTTATATAAGTAATGGCAAAGTACAGCTGTGTAATTCACTGTGCAAACTGTTATTAAGGTATGAGGGCTTTCTAAATAATATCAGTAGTAATGAGGGTTGAACTTTAATTATACGATAATTATAGAAAATGGTGCAATGAGTAAACGAGATCATATTCTTGCCTTGGAGACATCTACCGATGGTCTCGATATACAACGGAAAGAATGAACGCTCAATGCTCACGGGCAGAGACTTAGGGGGAGGGGGGGAGAGGGGGACCCCCCAGTTTGAGATGGGGATGGGGGGGGGTTAGATTATCGTTCACCCCCCTCCCATTTGAGATATTTTAGCTAAAAATGAGTTTCATGGACACTTTTATGTCTAATCGTTGAATGAATGACTCTGTTTTGGGCCTCATAATAGGTGAAGCAGAATTATTAATAAATAGGGGGCTAAAAGAAAGCGGACCCCCCACCAAAAAATATTAGAACCCTCAAACTTGGACTAAGTCGCCGCCCATAATGACAATGCTCACAGTCCTAAATGGTGCAATGTAGACCTGGCTCCTGCCAAAATTGGTGTAATGATTCAGTCTTATAGTATAGTAGCAAAGATGAAAGGTTAATGAAAAACGCTCGGTTTGTGATAGAATCGTGCAGTTTGGCAGTTTCACTTTGTAAAAATATGCTGTTCAAAATATGACATAGTGCCAACTCGTAATCAGACTGGAAGTGGCCGCGCTTAAAAAATGGTGGCAAGGAAATGTTTTTTTTTGTATATCTCTAAAACGGTTGATATTTTTAAAAGAAGATGTATTGCAAAAATGCTCAGAATGAAATTCTCCATAAGAAAGGTCCTATTCATCATTTACGTAGTGGCGCAACTGACGTCGCAAGATAATAATTAGCAAATTATAAGGAAATAAGAGTATAAAATCAGATTGTATCGAAAATATACATGTTTGTTATAGTCCTGGT
This sequence comes from Enchytraeus norvegicus, assembly GCA_034695365.1. NCBI lineage: Eukaryota > Metazoa > Annelida > Clitellata > Enchytraeida > Enchytraeidae > Enchytraeus > Enchytraeus norvegicus. Next base: position 38 of record JAQFZF010001050.1, on the reverse strand, counting down.
CCTAACCCATAGACCGGTATACACTTGGAAGTGAAGAT